>JASDQU010589359.1:50855-61745 GCA_032191745.1 Picea mariana | reverse complement strand
AGGAAATCTATTCACATGGTTAGATTCATACTACATCGGGATTGGTAAGAAGACCCTGGGTTGAGTGATCACTTTGATATGTACTTTGCTCAGGTTGCGATGGAGTTTCTCTTGAACAATGACACATATACTGTTACATAGATCCACTTTGTATTGGTCATGGCTATGTCTTGTCATCTCGTAGATCCACTGTGTATTCTTCGTGGCTACGATCAGTTCAGGTCATGGGAGTATAGATCCACAGTGTATTTTCAATGGCTATACCTTTTTATCAATACAATTATGGATTCGCAGTGTATTTTATGGCAGCCATATCTTGCAAGTCTTTATCACCCAAGCATAGGTATGTCTGCCTTGGGTTTGAAACATGTCATAATATTGGTTGGATGTTTGTGTACAGCTTCTGTCAGGTTCTCTGCGTCTATACCCTTGCTTGAAAGTCTACAAAGCATTTCAGTTATCAGTTCTCATCTTCTAACTTCATACTTTGGGGGGAAATCTGTTACACATCGAAATTACTCACTTCGATAGTGTCACAAGTGTCGTCATTATAAGTGTCGCATTTTGCTCACAAGTGTCACAAGTGTCAAAGAAATCATACTACCATGATGCCTATGCCGTACCTATAACGACGTGAGAAGGACACTTGAAACACATCAAACATTTGATTTGGAAGAAGAGAAATGAGTCAACAGGCTTATGAACCTCTTGTCATCTGAAAGCACCCAAAAAACTGAGTTTTTGGAGGGGAGCGCTCCCCTATACCTCTCTCGGGAGTGATGGCGCCCCCCTATAAGCTATCAGGGAGAGTTATAACACTCATTTTCCCTTTTGCAGGAGCGCTCCTACCCTAAGGAGTGTTGGCGCTCCCCTATACATTACTAGGGAGCGTTATAACGCTCTGAGTGTCCTTTTGAGGGAGCGCTACTTATTCTGGGCAGCAGTTGATTTTTTGAGAAGAATGGGGGAAGGATATTTTCATTCTTAGAAGGCAGTTGGATTCAAATCCTTAATCAAGCCATGATCTTAGGGCAGATCCCTAACTAAAGGAGGAAAATCCTCAACTCACCCCAAAGATATCTCAAGTTGTTCAGCCTCTCCAAGGCTATATAAGCAAGCTTTCTCATGGTGAAAGGGGAGTTGGATGGAGATTCATACCAAACTTATGATCTCATAAGTGATACACAATAAAGTGGAGACTAATCAGCGAAGCTATCATCATTCATACCGTGGAGCTTTTGAGCAAGGGTTAGGCAAGGAGAACTTGACGAAACTGCTACATTCCATCTATGGCTGTAAGTAATGTTTTGTCCTCATTAATGTAATTTGCTTGGCCTGTTTCTTTCTAATTCGTGTTCAATCTCACATGAATTTTTCTCTTTAGTAGATAGATCTATTTCGGACTAATCTTGATAAAGTAGGAAGTGGTCGTACTTTGTTTGTCTACAGGGTTTATCGAGGAGCTCAAAATTGGAGTTCAACTCGGAGCGTGCAGGGACAAACGCCGGTAAAAGGTACGTATTTCCTCCTTCCTCTTCATGCATTAGTTTGTGTAGGCCTAAAAGGAAGTCAGTGACCATGATAAGCACTTTCTGTCTTAGAGTTAAGAGTCTATCTCTTTGAGGAGATCTACCTGTCCGCAGGGAGATTTTCCTTCAACAGTATCGCATGCTTAGCCGGGTGGTTATCCCGAGCCCTTGAGTGATGTGAAACCAATCAACGATCACTACATGGAAAAGGAAAAATCACCCCTTGCATCATCAAAATAAATTAATGGGTGCGCACGTCCACGATGCGAAATGCATCGTGGACTGTTGATATTTGAGGCCAATAAGTGTTGCATTGTCAACTATTGATATTTGGACTTTTAGTAGTGTGACTTTTATCCACGTCGTTAGCCCTTGGTCTTGGCACTTGGACGTCGATTGATCCCCTCCACCAATGTGCATAAGCAATTTTTAAGTGTCTTATTCCCCTTATGTGGTCGCAATAAGGCCCTATTCTTCAATTTAAGCACTTTTAGTCCTATATGCCCATTTTCTTCAAATTTATCTCCTCTAGGGTGATTTTTCTTGTAGAGTGTGTTCTAGTGTAGCTCCCATTTCCTTAGAAACCATTCAAATCAGATAATTAACTGTCCAAATTACTCAATTCCATTGAAAATTTTGGCACTCTACTAAAATTGGATCCAATAGGGATAACATATCCTTGTGATGTGTTGAGATCTGTAGACTATGTGCCTTATCCACTGGGATATGGAGTCTGTTGCACAACACTTGTATTACACTTATCTTCTGTGGTAGGACTCATTTTCCACCATGCTCACCAACTTAGCATATTTACACCATATTTATTAAAACATAAAATGAAATAATTAAAATTTCCATTAAAATGAAAATACAACTTGCAGAAACAAATGAAGAGAAAATTATTAAACTAATATTGTACAAAGCAAGGATACACTCAAAGATTAACGCAGGAAATGCTTGAGAAACTTCCCTTTCAAAGGGGCTCCCAATACATCACCTTCCAGATGGTCTAGTTCATAAGTTTTATTATCTTTCACTGCAACAATTTTAAAAGGTCTCATCCAAAGGTTATCAAACTTTCCATGTTTCCCTTTGGTCTCTCTTCTTGCATCCCACTTTAAAACCAGATCTCCAATCATAAAATTTATTTCCTTAGCTCTTTTTTCAAAGATTCTTATCATCTTCTCTTGATTCTCTTGTGGCTTGATCAATACAGATTCCCTCATTTGTTGAACTTCTATTAGTTGATTGACTCTCCTCTATACATCATTTGGTTCCTTTGCTTCATCATGTAAAAACTTCATCACAGGAAGCCCTACATGAATGGGGAAGGCAACATCAATACCATATACCAATTGAAAAGGAGAAGTTCCAGTATACCTTTTTGTACTTATTCTATATGCTCACAAAGCATACTTGAGATGAGAATACTATGTCTTCTTATTATGTGACAACATTTTCTTAATTATTTTTATTAAGCTCTTGTTTGATGATTATGCCAGACCCTTTCCCTGTGGGTAGTAATATGTTGAATTCCCAAGTTCAATATTGTAATATTGAAAAAATTGCAACATCCTAGCAAACTTAAATGCATGTGCATTATCAGTAACGATCTTCCTTGGGCACCCAAATCCGGATAGAATCTTTTCTTCAAGGAATTTGATAGTGACTGAGTTAGTGGTAGCCCTTGTAGGAACAACCTCCACCCATTTTTTAAAGTAATAATTTGTTTTTAGTATCCATTTATGTTTGCCACTAGAATTAGGATTGATCTCATCAATGAAATCTATCCCTCGTTGCTGAAAATATGCTTCTACTTTGATGGGCCTAAGTGGCAAATGAAGTAACTTTTGTCTTATTGAAAAAAATTGAAATTCCAAACATGCCCTAACAAGTGCATTAGCAACAAAAATTAAAGTTTTCCAATAATAACCATCCCTCAATATTTTATAGGTTGTATCACTCCATGCATGATGGCCACCACAAAATCCTTTGTGAAACTCATTAATAATGTCTTGTGTTTTCTCCTCGGTGTTTTAGTTCAACAAAATCCCACCAGGGTCCTTCCAAAATAGTTATTCATCAATGATGCAATACTTGAAAACTTTTATCTTTATGGATCTAGCCTTAGGTTTATCCAAATCTGCTGCACATTGTAGATTTTGTAGGTAGAACATTATATATTTATACCAATATGATTGTGAAAATATCGGATCTATTTGCAGCAGAGGCTCTTGTGAGTCCTCAAGCTCTATTTATACTTCCATTAATGTTTGAGACACCATAGTCACTCCTATCACCATGCAATTTGACTTTGTGAGCAACCTTGCTAGACCTTGTCCCTTTACTAGCTTAGTAGGCTTAACCTCCACATCATATTCTTGAATTTTGGCTATCCATTTCCCTCTTCTTCCTTCACTGTCAAATTGGATAAAGATGTCTTTAACAACACTATTTGGAACATATGCTAGGATTTTTGAACGCAGAACATAATCTATGAAATCCTTTAGATCCTTAATTAGGGCATATGCCTGCTTCTCCGTAATATTGTACTTCAACTCAACATCCCTTAATGCCTTGCTGAAAAATGCTATAGGTTGCTCCTGACCATCACCATTTTTCTGTAATAAGACATCTGCAATAGTATTCTCATAAGAAAAAGAGAATATTATAAATTTTTTATCATAATCAGGGCTAACCAATACTGGGGCTTCTCCTAGAGCCTTTTTAATATGTTGAAAAGAATCTCTGGATTCAACAGTCCAGTTGATCTCACTGCCCTTTTTGAGCATATCATTAATATTTTTCATCATTTCAACAAATTTGGGTATGAATATTTTAAGGAAATTTATCTTTCTTAAAAAGGACCGAACTTCTTTTTTATTCCCCAGTAAGCCAATTGATTTAATTTCCTCCACTCTGTCAGGGTCTATCCTAACTCATTATTTATATATTATGTGACCTATCAATTTTCCTTCCTTCATTGAAAAGAAAGTCTTCTTAGGATTTAGATAAACCAAATCTCCTACATTTAATGAAGGTATGTCTGAGAGGTTTAATATGATCTTCATTAGATTTTGAAAATATTGTCATGTCATCCAAGTGTATGACTATGAATTTATCTTTTTCCCCAACAAAAACTATATCATTTCTATTTGGAAAGTAATCCCCACATTCATCATCCCAAATGGCATTTTTTCATACATTAATGTTCCCCAAGGAGTGGTAAAAATAGTCTTTTCCCTATCATCTTAATGCATAGCCACTTGATTGTAGCAAAAGAAACCATCCATCATTGATATTCTAGTTGCCCCAACTACCCTTTGTAATATATGATCCATTTTGGGTAAGGGGTAATTATCCTTCAAAGACCACTTATTTAAGTTTCTAAACTCCACACAAAGTCTGATTTCCCCATTTTTCTTTCTTACTGGAACTAGGTTGGCCACCCATTAAGAAAATCTCAAGGGAATAATGATATTAGCATCTAGAATTTTCCTGACTTCCTTCTCAATAATGGGTAGAAAAATAGGATTGACTTGTATCATATTTTTCCTAAAAGGTTTGGTCCCTGGTTTTAAAGGTATCTTGTGTTGAATGATAGCAGTATCATATGTCTTCAAATCTTCATATTTCCATGCACAAACATCCACATACTCTTTGAAAATATCCACATACTTTTTCCTATGTTCAATTGATAAATCTTTGGACAACTTAACATATTTAGGCTCTTGGTTTGTTCCCAAATTGTAGTCCTCCACATTTTCATCTTTTGGGAGAACAATAGGGTTAATAGGCACATCATTTCTATCAAATAGTTGTTCGAGTGGAACTAACACCTTAAGGATAAAATTATTTTCTAGTTGCAGGATCTTATGGTTTTCCATATAATTGTTAAAATGAGTATTTGTTTCAACTTCTTTATCTATTTCATCTTCATCCCCTTTGTCTCCATCTATGTCAATGTGGGTAGAATAAAACTCATCCATGATTTCTAGGAATATTTTTAATTGTTGATCATCTTCAAAGACTTGCCAATATTTCACATTGTTTGGGAAAGATGGTCTATATCTCATTTCAACTTCGTATTTTAATTGGGGAATTATTGATGACTTAAAAGTGCTAGCAGCTAAGGCCAAAGATTCTACTTGCTAGTTGAAATATCTAGGGACAACAATGATATTAAAATCTTGGAAGAAATTATATATTAGGCCCCAAACTATATTTCTATAGGCAGGGATGATTTTAAGGATGGAAATTTATTTTAAATGTACAAACCTAGGCGAATTTTACTAATCCTTCATATGTCAACTATAAATGTTTGGCTATATTTTTGTAAAAACATTAAAATTTCTAAGGCTTTTATATATTTTGTTTAAAATTTTGGCGATTTTTAGGCTAAAATAATTTTATCCTATAGATTTTGGGCGAATTGTTTTTAGAATAGCGAATCTATTTTTTGGAAAAACCGAGGAAAGTTAGCCCGTGAGCGAAATTTAGGCCCTAAAATCATCCCTGTAGACTATAGGCTCTCATTCTAGAGTGTTTAGTTTGATAAATACTCTTTACCTATTGTACCACCAATTCAAAATCTCTAAACATTGAAAGTTTTGTGATTTTAACCTTTCTTGCAGCTTTTAACCCCAATACTAAAGTTTCATACTCAACAACATTATTATTGGATTTGAATTCCAATTTGTATGACAACACAATTTTCTCTCATGTAGAGGAAACTAATACTATCCCTAATACATAACCTTCCATTAAAAAGGCACCATCAAAATATAATTTCCATACCTCATTAATTATAACATCAGAACTAGCAGGAATATTTTCAGATATAGGGGTTTGATCAACTACTTTATTTATTGAAAAAATACAACCCATATATTCTTCAACAACATATATTGGGTGATTTTTGGATTATTATGATCACTTACTACATAAGTAAATTTGGTTTCTCTATGCAGTCTTCTATGTTGACCTCCAAAAACTGGGATTGTAGCATAATTCATATCGATTTGCATCATACCTCCTAACTTTCTTGACCAAGATCTTGAAAATAACATTCCATAATTTGTAGGCACATAAGCTACAACCACACCCATCATCATACTCTTGACATTTAATTATGCTAATGTCACCACCAAGTCTTTGATCATACCCTCACACTTTACTTTCCTTGAATCAAAAGAATATAAATCATGATATGGCCTGCTTATTTCTAACCCCAATTTCTCCATTACTGTTTTGGGCGTGAGGTTATGGGAGACTCCAAAATATAACATGCAATTATGTAACAACGTATCATGTATGTTTAGAGTCACGTAGAAAGGAGAAACTGAGTCTTATTTATTATCTATATGTGGTCCAATAATAATAGTTGGGAATTCATCATGTACATTTAAGGTATCTAGTTGATTGTTGAAATCTGTTCCATGCATCACCTTTTCAATTTTCCTTTGATAGATGGGACTCTTCACAAATTACACTAAAAGTATAGGTATCTTGATCTTTTCCAATTCATGCTCAATATTAAAAGGTTGAAGAATTGTATCCACATCTTTATGTTCATTTCTCCCCTTTACTTGTTCTTGGGTATCAATATTGTGTACAATAGTTACTTATTCTTTTTCTTTATCCTTAGACTGATTTAATGGTAGTTTTTGGATTATGGCTAATTGTCCTTTTTAACCATAATAGGCCTTGGAATGAGATCATATTTATTATGTAATTCAACTTGTAAGGCATCAAAAAACAACATACAATGGGATAATGATATTCCCCACTGACCTTGACCTTGATTTACATTATGAGTTGTAAAATTTAAATATTTTTCATAATCATTTTGAGTGATATGAATGGCCTCGTTACCATATTGAAGTAAATGGATTTATTCTTGAAATTCAACATATTATTCCTCTCCAAAATATTTGATTAATTTTTTTTGTCATTGTTGACTTTGACAAGAGGTCTAAGAGGTTGTTCTTCATTCCTTCTTTCTCTTCTAAAAATATGTGGGTTGAATGGTCTCCTAAACTGATTAGGATTTTTAGGACCTTATTCATGAGGAGATTTATTGGGAGGGTTTCCTTCAACTTCAATCCTAGACAATTTACTTGATAAATTTCTTATGATCCAAACATTTCCTCAATCTTAGCATATTGAGACTCTTTATTAGAGCCTAAGGGAACAACTTCATCTTTAGCATTTTTTTTTTATCTTTTTTCAATCTGATATGTTCTTAGATTAATTTTTCTTGAGGCAAACATATTTCCATCAATGTCTATTGCATCATCTTGCATTATCAAGAGGKTTGTAGATCTTCTTTCTCTCAACATCATGGAAAAATCAACCTCAAAGGATCCAACATATGTAACCTTTGTTGTTTCTTGAGATGGTTTAATATACACAAGAATTTCATTATAGAGTTTGTTAAATATTTTATCAAATTCAACTAAAGATTCAGTATACTTTTTCTTTAGTGATCCAAATTTTGTTAGATAGTAAAGACGATGTCTCTTTCCCCCCCATTACCTCATAAAGGTAGATTCAAGACTCTGCAAGTGTTGATAGTGGCATGGGATAATCCTCTAAACCATTTCCTTACATCCCCTTCAAGGGTTTGGACAAAGAGTCTCATAAACACATCATTATGTTTCACAAACAAATTATCATTGAAATCTTGAAAAGAAACCATATGTTCCTCTACAGTTATACTCTTTTCCCCATCATATTTTTGGAGCAATTTAAGATAATTCTCTAGAAGGTCAAGTGTATTTTGGGCAAGATTTAAAGGACCATACTTGACTGCTACCCAAGGGTTTATTGGTGGTGGTGGAGGTTGATTTCCCCCACTTTTTCCTCCTCCTACTCCAACCATTAAATGCTTGAGAATAATATTTCTAGCTTCAGGGGATAAAGGGGGTCTAGGGTCCTTCAAGAAAGGCTTATAAGAAGTACTTGCTTAAGGGGACATGCTTAAAGGATAATTATGAAAATCAATCAGAGGTTGGTTTGGAATTTGTACAATAGAATGTGATTCTAGAGGTGTATCATATGATCTACCAGAGTTATCTATTTTGTGATTAGAAGGAGGAAAAATATATGGATTGGGGTTACTTGTAGTAGATGACATAAGGTTTTTCTATGATATTCCTCAAGGAAATCATTTTTTCTTGATCTGATAGAGTTAGAATGCTTGCAGGATCATGGTTCCTTCTGGCATGCTTCTTTGTATATATCATATTTTCCTCTGTGAAGTTGCTAGGTGACAAACATGCATAATTTTGTCTAAATCTCGGTCACCATCAAGAATCAATGTTGAATTTTTCATCTACTAGGGAAAATAACTTCAAACTTTCGTCCTCAGCAACAACGCCATTTAAGCATGATAGTCCTCGGCATAGTTCCACTTGTGTTCATCGCAAGGATGTGATTTAAGGATGTTAGTCCTTGATATTTTCCAGGTTGTTAGTGGAGCTATACCAAGGATCCTTGGAGATAAAAATCAAATTTTATTTTAAATCTACCTTGTATAACCAAGGGTTTTGATAAATATTCAACATTTTTGTCACAACTCATAAGATATTTCAGACAGGATGATTTGGAAAAATCTTAACCTACAGGGGAAATTTCCCTTATGTGTATCAAATCAGCAGGGTTAAGTGAGTGAATGAATTTGTGGAAGAAATATACACACATACAAGGTATTTTCTACAAATAAATCTTGTAGGTTTATTATGAAGAAAATGAGCTGAGCAAACTAGAATTCAATAATATAAACAACAATGTATTCTACGTTTATTAAGAGTATATAATTAACATATCTCATCATTTGAAACATTCAAAGAATACTAGAAAAATTCTACATACATTCGATTGTATCAGACAAAAAATGGAAAGAAATTGGTCATAAACATGAATTCAATCTCATTCACATAAGGAACCACACACATTTACAACTTATATGGTGCCAATTTGTTGTTGGTGGATTTTATTGAGTAATTTTTAGAATGGAAGAGGTGGATTCTCAAGAAGGAGACACAGTGGAGAAGAAATCATGTGGATTTTACAAGCTAATACAACCAGAAGTCATTGAATCTGTGTAATCTTGTTTTTTTCCTTCTCATAATCTATCATGTTCCTGGAGCTGGGATGATCTCTAAACTTTGAGATTAAGATACTCTTCCTCTTTGTGTCTGTTGATAAAGAATTGTGTAATGCACCTTATGAATCCTTTATAGTTGTGTTTACATGAGAAAACCACTTCTTTAACCCTATACTGCTTCTTGATTCTTGATACCACTTCTTGTTTCATGAGTGGTTTTTTATTTAATAAAAAATTACTTTTTACATATGTAAATGTCAATTAAAAATCACTTATGATGAGGCTAGGCACATGTCACTTATACGACCCTGCCTTGGCATTGGAACTTTTAAATACTGACACATCTTCTTCTATTCCCTTCCCATTGGATATTGTTTTTGTCTTATATTCCTTGTCACCTCATCTAAATTAAAATGCCTCTCATATGATGGTGGAGGAAGATTCTTGAAAATCAGTCCGAGAGTGTACAATAATTCAAAATCTCCAACCAACATATCCATTACATCTTCACCTTTCAGGGGTCCTTCCATCTGTGCAAATCTACTACCATCATTTATCCTATCATCCAAGAGTTTATGATAGTTATTATGTGGATAGAGGTATCCATTTCCATCCCAAAAGTTAGGCATTCCAAAGTTGATGACCTCACTAAAAATCTTATTGAATGTAGAAATCTCACCAGTGAGCTCATTTTCTTAATTTTCTGCATTTTGCATTAGTATTCTCTTTGCTAGGACCTATTTATCATCCATAATGATGTTGGTTGTGTCTTCAATGTTTATATATCTGAGCTCCTCTTTGGATCTGCTATTTGGAAACTTTATTATATTATTAGTTGTCTCAAGCTTGCCCTCCAATTTTGAAGCTATCTTCTTAATATCTTTGAAGACCACCATGATTAATTCCAATTCCTCTTGAATCAATTTGAATTGTGACCAATTATGAAAGATTGTTGTTTTTATCTGGTCCCAAATCATATGCTTGGATCCTTTTAATGTTTCTTTTCCTGTCACTTTGAGCTTCACCTAGGCCAATTCCTGTTCAACTTGTTGTTTTGTAGTATTTACCTGTCCCAAGAGTACCTCTCTACTCTTGACCTGCTATTCTAACTCTGTAGTCTTAGCCAAACTGAATTTGAGCTTATTGGAGATAGTACCAAGCTCAATCTACTTCACACTTAGGTCTGACGTGACCTTGGTAAGGCCCTCATCTATATCCAAAGGAATAACTGGCACTTTAGGTTCCTTAGTT
>JASDQU010589359.1:26257-36289 GCA_032191745.1 Picea mariana | reverse complement strand
TGTTTCAACTTCGTTATCTATTTCCTCTTCATCCCCTTTGTCTCCATCTATGTCAATGTGGGTAGAATAAAACTCATCCATGATTTCTAGGAATATTTTTAATTGTTGATCATCTTCAAAGACTTGCCAATATTTCACATTGTTTGGGAAAGATGGTCTATATCTCATTTCAATTTTGTATTCTACTTGGGGAATTATTGATGACTTAAAAGTGCTAGCAGCTAAGGCCAAAGATTCTGCTTGCTAGTTGAAATATCTGGGGACAACAATGATATTAAAATCTTGGAAGAAAATATATATTAGGCCCCAAACTATATTTCTATAGGCTCTCATTCTAGAGTGTTTAGTTTGATAAATACTCTTTACCTATTGTACCACCAATTCAAAATCTCTAAACATTGGAAGTTTTGTGATTTTAACCTTTCTTGAAGCTTTTAACCCCAATACTAAAGTTCATACTCAACAACATTATTATTGGATTTGAATTCCAATTTGTATGACAACACGATTTTCTCTCATGTAGAGGAAACTAACACTATCCCAAATCCATAACTTTCCATTGAAAAGGCACCATCAAAATATAATTTCCATACCTCATTAATTCTAACATCAGAACTAGCAGGAATATTTTCAGATATAGGGGTTTGATCAACTACATAATTTATTGAAAAAATACAACCCATATCTTCTTCAACAAGATATATTGGGTGATTTTTGGATTATTATGATCACTTACTACATAAGTAAATTTGGTTTCTCTATGCAATATTCTATGTTCACCTCCAAAAACTGGGACTGTAGCATAATTCATATCGATTTGCATCATACCGCCTAACTTTCCTGATCAAGATCTTGAAAAATAAAATTCCATAATTTGCAGGAACATAAGCTACAACCACACCCATCATCATACTCTTGACATGTAATTGTGCTAATGTCACCACCAAGTTTTTGATCATACCCTCACACTTTACTTTCCTCGAATCAAAAGAATATAAATCATGATATGGCCTGCTTATTTCTAACCCCAATTTCTCCATTACTGTTTTGGGCATGCGGTTATGGGAGACTCAAAAATCTAACATGCAATTATGTAACAACGTATCATGTATGTTTAGAGTCACATAGAAAGGAGAAACTGAGTCTTATTTATTATCTATATGTGGTCCAATAATAATAGTTGGGAATTCATCATGTACATTTAAGGTATCTGGTTGATTGTTGAAATATGTTCCTTGCATTACCTTTTCAATTTTCCTTTGATAGATAGGACTCTTGGCAAATTATACTAAAAGTGTAGGTATATTGATCTTTTCCAATTCATGCTCAATATTAAAAGATTGAAGAATTTTATCCACATATTTATGTTCATTTCTCCCCTTTACTTGTTCTTGGGTATCAATATTGTGTACAATAGTTACTTATTATTTTTCTTTATCCCTAGACTGATTTAATGGTAGTTTTTGGATTGTGGCTAATTGTCCTTTTTAACCATAATACACCTTGGAATGAGATCATATTTATTATGTAATTCAACTTGTAAGGCATCAGAAAACAACATACATTGGGATAATGATAATCCCCACGGACCTTGACCTTGATTTACATTATGAGTTGTAAAATTTAAATATTTTTCATAATCATTTTGAGTGATATGAATGGCCTCGTTACCATATTGAAGTAAATGGATTTATTCTTGAAATTCAACATATTATTCCTCTCCAAAATATTTGATTAATTTGTTATCATTGTTGACTTCGACAAGAGGTCTAAGAGGTTGTTCTTCATTCCTTATTTCTCTTCTAAAAATATGTGGGTTGAATGGTCTCTTAAACTGATTAGGATTTTTAGGACCTTATTCATGAGGATATTTATTGGCAGGGTTTCCTTCAACTTCAATCCTAGACAATTTATTTGATAAATTCCTTATGATCCGAACATTTCCTCAATCTTAGCATCTTGGGACTCTTTATTAGAGCCTAAGGGAACAACTTCATCTTTAGCATTTTTTTTTTTTTATCTTTTTCAATCTGATATGTTCTTAGATTAATTTTTCCTGAGGCAACCATATTTCCATCAATGTCTATTGCATCATCTTGCATTATCAAGAGGGTTGTAGATCTTCTTTCTCTCAACATCATGGAAAAATCAACCTCAAAGGATCCAACATATGTAAGATTTGTTGTTTCTTGAGATGGTTTAATATACACAAGAATTTCATTATAGAGTTTGTTAAATATTTTATCAAATTCAACTAAAGATTCAGTATACTTTTTCTTTAGTGATCCAAATTTTGTTAGATAGTAAAGATGATGTCTCTTTCCCACCCATTTCCTCATAAAGGTAGATTCAAGACTATGCAAGTGTTGATAGTGGCATGGGGTAATCCTCTAAACCATTTCCTTACATCCCCTTCAAGGGTTTGGACAAAGATTCTCATAAACATGTCATTATGTTTCACATACAAATTATCATTGAAATCTTGAAAAGAAACCATATGTTCCTCTCCAGTTATACTCTTTTCCCCGTCATATTTTTGGAGCAATTTAAGATAATTCTCTATAAGGTCAAGTGTATTTTGGGGAAGATTTAAAGGACCATACTTGACTGCTACCCAAGGGTTTACTGGTGGTGGTGGAGGTTGATTTCCCCCAATTTTTCCTCCTCCTACTCCAGCCATTAAATGCTTGAGAATAATATTTCTAGCTTCAGAGGATAAAGGGGGTCTAGGGTCCTTCAAGAAAGGCTTATAAGAAGTACTTGCTTAAGGGGACATACTTAAAGGAGCATTATGAAAATCAATCAAAGTTTGGTTTGGAATTTTTACAATAGAATGGGATTCTAGAGGTGTATCATATGATCTACCAGAGTTATCTATTTTGTGATTAGAAGGAGGAAAAATATATGGATTGGGGTTACTTGTAGTAGATGACATAAGTTTTTCTATGATATTCCTCAAGGAAATCATTTTTTCTTGATCTGATAGAGTTAGAATGCTTGTAGTATCATGGTTCCTTCTGGCATGCTTCTTTGTATATGTCACATTTTCCTCTGTGGAGTTGCTAGGTGACAAACATGCATAATTTTGTCTGAATATTGGTCACCATCAAGAACCAATGTTGAACTTAAAATCTACTAGGGAAAATAACTTCAAACTTTCGTCCCCAGCAACAACGCCATTTAAGGATGTTAGTCCTTGGCATAGTTCCACTTGTGTGCATCGCAAGGATGTGATTTAAGGATGTTAGTCCTTGATATTTTCCAGGTTGTTAGTGGAACTATGCTAAGGATCCTTGGAGCTAAAACTCAACTTTTATTTTAAGGCCACCTTGTATAACTAAGGGTTTTGATAAATATTCAACAATTTCCTCACAACTCATAGGATATTTTAGACAGGATGATTAGGAAAAATCTTAACCTACAGGGGAAATTTCCCTTATGTGTATCAAATCAGTAGGTTTAAGTGAGTGAATGAATTTGTGGAAGAAATATACACACATACAAGGTATTTTCTACAAATAAATCTTGTAGGTTTATTGTGAAGAACATGAGTTGAGCAAACTAGAATTCAATAATATAAACAACAATGTATTCTAGGTTTAATAAGAGTATATGATTAACATATCTCATCATTTGAAACATTCAAATAATACTAGGAAATTTCTACATACATTCGATTGTATCAGACAAAAAATGGAAATAACTTGGTCCATGAATTCAATCTCATTCACATAAGGAACCACACACATTTACAACGTATATGGTGCCAATTTGTTGTTTATGGATTTTATTAAGTAATTTTTAGAATGGAAGAGGTGGATTCTCAAGAAGGAGACACAATGGAGAAGAAATCATGTGGATTTTACAAGCTAATACAACCAGAAGTCATTGAATATGTGTAATCTTGTTGCTTTCCTTCTCATAATCTATCATGTTCCTGGAGCTAGGATGATCTCTAAACTTTGAGGTTAAGATACTCTTCCTCTCTGTGTCTGCTGATAAAGAATTGTGTAATGCACCTTATGAATCCTTTATAGTTGTTTTTACATGAGAAACCCACTTCTTTAACCCTATATTGCTTCTTGATTATTCATACCACTTCTTGTTTCACGAGTGGTTTTTTATTTAATAAAAGATTACTTTTTACACATGTAAAAGTCAATTAAAAAACACTTATGATGAGGCTAGGCACATGCCACTTGTACGACCCTGCCTTGGCATTGGAACTTTTAAATATTGACACATCTTCTTTCGTTCCCTTCCCATTGGATATCGTTTTTGTCTTATATTCCTTGTCACCTCGTCTAAATTAGAATACCTCTCATATGATGGTGGAGGAAGATTCTTGAAAATCATTCCGAGAGTGTACAATAATTCAAAATCCCCAACCAACATATCCATTACATCTTTTCCTTTCAGGGGTCCTTCCTGCTGTGCAAATATACTATTATCATTTCTCTTATCATCCAAGAGTTTCAGATAGTTATTATGTGGATAGAGGTATCCATTTCCATCTGTTGGTGACGGAAGTCACTCCTGGATTGCTTGCAGGAGCAGAGCCCGATGCCCATCAGTTTAATGTCACGATTTGTTAAAAGGGTGATCAAATGGAAGAAAACTCAGAACAATATCGTCTCAACTCAGAAACTAGGCCAGGCATGCATGAACGAGTGAGGTCTTGATAAAATCCAAGCAGTGAGTTGCAGTAAAAGGGTGAGTAGGTGGAAGACTTGTGCAAGAAGAGTGTGAAGGTCTATCATAAACATCAAGTTTGTAACAGACTGGAGAAGAAAGAATTCGAACACAAAGTCCTTTTATATTCAAACACAGAAAACCAGAGAATACAAAAATTTCACGACAAATCATTTATGATAACATCCAAGCAACAATCCACGTGAATCATTCGACTGTGAACTCCTCGGCACGAGATGAAACATAGATGGAAAAAGAAGACTGTTTGTTATAAACCAAGAAATCTCAAACATAGAGGCATGACCAGGAAGCCAGGATGTTCACTGAAACTTTACAGTCGGGAGCTTCGCTCTACCATCGATAGATACAAAAATGGCGAAACTGCCTACATATACTCAAAACAACAACAGCAGTGGAACCAAGAAACTGCATTGAAAGCTTTGCGTCTGCATGGCTTCTGACAATTCTGCAGCCGCAATCTTTGAATAGTCATGCAACTTATGGCAGAAACGATCGATCTTCTGACAGTTTATTCAGCGAATCGACGTGCCTTTAATCCGATGCAGGACTTTCCCATTATGGCGGAGACGATGTCTAACCACCACCAACCACTTCAATAACTACTTCTTGGGATTGAGAACAGCCCAGCCAACTCAGCATTTCGAGATATGGAATACTCCTCACGCCGCCACCTGGAATAACTGAACAGCTTGAAGGACAGGTAGGCGTGGAGGCCAGAGTGAAGGATGGGGCGCATGACAGGGGTGGTGGCGTTGGATTACGAGGACGAGGCCTGAACAGATAGGAAGGCGAGAAGGGTTGTGGGAGAGACACTTGGCAGAAGGAACGAGCGCAGGAAGCAAGAGGGTAGACGTAGGGGACGCATTTCAGTGAGAGGTCGACGTGGAGGGAAAAGGACACGTGGCGGGCAGAAAATGGATGATGAGAAGGGGAAAAGGCCATGTGGACGAGTGAGAGAGAGGGGAGCGATGACACACAGCGCCAGTGGAAAGGCGGGAAGGAAGATGACGTGACGGGGGAAGGGCCTGCGCGGGTTAAAGACAGGGTAGCTGAGAGAGATGAGGCTGCTCATGAGCCGTTGATCCGGGCTCCTCGATCGTGGCCGTTGGAAAACTGCATCTGCGATTCCAGACCCCCCCCCTCCGCTTAAAGGTAGAAAGGCGGGGGGGGTCCATAATTTCCTTCATCGTTGTTGATTCGGGCGCACTAATCTAGGTCGTTGGAGAGGTGCACCCCCGATTCCGGACCCCCCCCCGTTTAAAGGTAGAAAGGCAAGGGGGGTCCGGAATCCGATATGCACCGTTGATCTAGGCGCTCAAATCTAGACTGCTCAGACTTGCTCGTGACTTATACTGGGTGCATCATCATCTGAAACTTTGGACAAGTGGGTTTTTAACCCATTTTTTGCGTTCTAGCCCCCCTTGCAAGAAATATCGCTAACATTTGGCTCCATGGGGGAAAGAGTCGTCCCTATGATGCTCTAAGAACTCTTTTACAGACTTAGTGCCTTTGTTGTTGGGCTATGGAGTCATTTATTAGTCTGAAAAACAAAAACAGAAACAATATTTACAAAACAAAACAAAAAGAGCCGACTGAGGCTCATAGAAAACATTTTTTTAAGAAATGCCCATTGACTGGGCCACTGAACACTTCATTGCCTTCCAGATCCTGCAACCTGTAAATGTTGTTTGAAAACACTTCGAGGATCTTGAAAGGCCCAAACTAGAGGGCATCAAATTTACTGTGTTTGCCCTTTTCCTGCCTGGGTGCATCCCACTTGAGCACCAGATCACCCTGCTCAAATTCCTTCTTCTTGCTCTTCCTGTCAAAGGCCTACTTGATCTTCTGCTGATGATTGTAAGCTCTATCTAGGACCTGTTCTCTAATCTGCTACACTTCCACCATCTGATGAATTCTTCTGAGCACATGGTTAGGTTCTCCCTCGTAGCCTTGGAGGAGATCGGCTACAGGCAAGGCAAGTTGAGTGGGGAAAACGACCTCTATTCCGTAAACTAGTTGGATGGGTGAGAGACCTAGGGATTTCTTTGTTGTCACCCGATCAGCCCAAAGAGCAAATTTGAGCTTTGAGTCCCAGGCCCTTTTATTGTCCTCCAATAGATTTTTGATAAGCTTGATTAGGCTTTTATTGAAGGACTCTGCCAGTCCGTTTCCCTGAGGATAGTAGGGAGTGGAGTGAACCAGTGAGATTCCAAATTGTTCACAAAACTTGACCAGAGGCTCGGACCGAAACAGGGAAGCATTTTCAATGACAATCTTGTTAGGGCAGCCAAATCTAGCTATGATGTCTTCCAGGAAGCTAATGATTACTTTGTGAGAGGTGCTTCTGGTGGGGACAGCTTCTATCCATTTAGTGAAGTAGTCGGTTGCTGTCAGAATCCATCGGTGCTGGCCACTCAAGGGGGGATGAATTTCTCCAATAAAGTCCAATCCCCACTGCTGAAAGGGCACTGAGACTACCACCGGCTTTAATGGCAGGGATTTGAGTTGCTGCTTTCCTGAGAATTTCTGGCATTTAATTCAAGCTCTAATTTCCCTGCAGACATCAGGAAATAAGGTGGGCCAATAATACCCAGCTCGGAGGATCTTGTGAGCCGTGGTCTTCCAAAAATTATGACCCCCACAAAGACTGCTATGGAAGTTGAATATAACCTTCTGGGCCTGCTGTGGGTCCAGACATCTCAGTACTACCCCCTGGGGGTCTTTCCAATACATGGCTTGGTTTATGAGGCAATACCTGACAGCTTTGAGCTTTAAATCTCTTGCCTTGCTTTTCTCCATCCCATCAGGAGGCCTCAACTCTTGTAAAAAGTACAAGATATCTTTGTACGAGGGGCATGTTGCTAGTGGCACGGTGCTTTGGGAACTGCTGTTGGATGACTCAGCTTGCTCATTGATGAAATTGATTCCCAAGGCTCTGCAATTTGATTCAGCCAGTAATTTGGCTAAACCTTGCCCCTTTATCAGCTTGGTGGGCTTAATCTCCAGATCAAATTCTAGGATCTTGGCGATCCATTTACCTCTTCTTCCGTCTATGTCAGGCTGTATAAGAATGTCCTTTACAGAAGCTGAAGGGACATATGCAATGATTTTTGAATGCAAGACATAGACTCTGAAAGCTTTAAGAGCTTTCACCAAGGCATAAGCTTGCTTCTCCATGATCTCGTACCAGAGCTCTGCATCTCTTAGTGCCTTTCTAAATAAGGCAATAGGCTGCTCTTTCCCTTGATCGTTTTTCTGCAACAGAACTGTCGCTACTGTATCACAGGAAGCAAAAGAAAATATCAGAAAGTATTTGGAATAATCTGGACTGATTAGCACAGGAGCTTCAGTCAATGCTTTCTTTATTCGAGCAAAAGATTCTCTGGGTTCAGAGGCCCATTTCACTTCACTCCCCTTCCTGAGCATGGTTGTGATGTGCTTCACCAACTCAGCAAAATTTGAAACAAATCTCCTCAGAAAATTGATTCTTCCCAAAAATGCCTGAACCTCTTTCTTAGATCTGGGAAGTGACAGGGCCTAAATTGCTTCTACCCTGTCAGGATCAATTCTCACTCCCTCTGCTGAAACTATATGGCCTAACAGCTTCCCTTCTTGCATGGCAAACAATGATTTCTTGGGATTCAGGGAAAGGCCAAACCTGCGACACTTTAGGAAAACCCTCTTCAAGTGGCAGTGGTGTTCTTTATCAGTCTTGGAGAAGACTGTTATGTCATCTAAGTAAATCACCACGAACTTATCCTTTTCTCTGATGAAGGTTATGTCCATGGCTCGCTGAAATGTTGCTCCGGCATTCATCAGTCCGAAAGGCATATTGGCATACATGAATGTACCCCAAGGGGTGGTGAAGGTTGTTTTTTCCCTGTCCTCCGGCATGACTGATATCTGATTGTATCTAGAGAAACCATCAATCATGGATATCCTAGATGCACCAGTGACTTTCTGCAATATATGTTCCATGTTGGGCAGGGGATAATTGTCCTTCCTTGAACTCCTGTTCAGGTTCCTGAAATCTACACAGAGTCTGATTTCTTCTCTCTTCTTTCTCACTGGGACCAAATTGGCTACCCAGTTAGAATATCTCAAGGGGACAATGATTTGGGCATCCAGCAGCTTCTTCACCTCCCTCTCCATGACAGGTAGCGGCGTAGGGTTTATCTGTCTCAGCTTCTGCTTGAATGGTCTAGCCTCCTCTTTTAGTGGGATCTTGTGCTCAATGATTGACGTGTCATATGTCTTGAGGTCTTTGTAGGTCCACGCGAACACGTCAGCAAATTCCTGCAGCAGCTCAGTGTATTCGGCCCTCTGCTCCTTGGTCAAACTCCTTGATAGCTTGACAAACTTGGGCTCCTCGGGTGTGCCTATGTTGCACTCAGTCGTATCAACATCATCACCTGAGACTCTCCCCCTCACTGCCACATCATTCCCATCGAAAAATCTTTCTAATGGGATCAGACCTCTTGGTATGTGATTGCTCGGTAGTTGAATAATCTGGTGGTTAGAAATTTCATTCATAAACTCCCCAGGGTGATTGTCATCTTCCACGTCAGGATCCTCATCTATGTGTGATGCAGAAAAGTCATCAATGGATTGGAGGAATTTCTCGATCTCCTGATCATCTTCAAATACCTTCCAATGTCTGACATTGTCTGGTACTGAGGGTCTGTATCTTATTTCGACCTCAGATTGGGCAGTGGGTAGCACAGGAACTTCATGCAAACTAGCTGAAAAGGCTAGAAAGTCGGCTGGATCATTTTCTTCCCTTGGGATGAAAGAGATGTTAAAAGCCAAGAAAGAATTATCAACTAGGTCCCATACCTCGTTCTTGTAATTCTTGAGACGAGGATGCTTGGCCTGATAAACCCTTTTCACCTGCTGGACAATCAGCTCTGCATCTTCGTACACAGCTATCTCCTTGATTTCCATTTCCTTTGCAGCTCTTAATCCCAGAACCAGAGCTTCATACTCTGCCACATTGTTGGTGACTTTAAATTCTAGCTTGTATGACAGTGATATGGTCTCTTGAGAAGGGGATTTGAATACCACTCCAACACCTGCACCTATACTGGAAGAGGCTCCGTCAAAGAACATTTTCCAAACAGAGGCAGTTGGAGGAGGCAATTCCTAATTGATAGTGGGCTGCTTTCTGATTTGCAAAGGGGCCTCAGGGGTCTCAGTGACCTGTAACAAGCTAGACCCTAAGCCAGTGTCAAGTGAAAAGATGGGGTGATTAGTGGGGTCTGCTTCATCACTGACAATGTAGGCCAGCTGAGCTTCTCTATACAATCTCCTATGTTCCCC
>JASDQU010589358.1:55252-67911 GCA_032191745.1 Picea mariana | reverse complement strand
GAATGCTCCTCTGATCCTCCTCCTTTTTGATGGAAGTATCTAACTTCTCATCATATTCATTCATGTGGTCTACAAACCCACATAAATCTCCATTTATCAGTTCTCCTTGCTGACATGAACTCACTTCTAAGATCCTGAGACTTTTAGACAGTCTCATCTCCTTCTCTCTGCCCACCTGGAAATTTGAGAATTTTTTGCTGCCCAACTAGCACTCTATGAGATCAACCGATCCTATCTCATTTCCCACTTGGAAATCCGAACTTTTGGCACTTATCCCCTAACAGTATTCAAGACCTCCACCTGGTCTCTTTCCATTTCCCACCTGGCAACTTGAAAGTCCATTTCTGCCCACCTGGAAGTTTTTGAGATCTTCATCTGATCTCTTCTCCTCCTCGTCGTTGAGATTTCTCCCAATATCTGGTTCACATATGTGAATCAATTCCTCCTCTGTGTCACAGAGGTTTTTAGCATGCCTCAGTCACCTTCTCATTATTCTTTTTTGTCCTTTGGCTAATAATGTCTTAACTAGCCACTTCACCCTCTTCTTCATGGGCCATTCATACACCCAATGCGCTTTCACATTCTGTTGCATTTTAAATTCAAGCTTCTCCATTCTAGCTCTTATCTCATTGAACTCCAGATCCATATCTGGATTGTTCTTCTTCGGTCGGTCTCCTCTCCGACCGCACTCATGGAATTCAGTAGCCATTTCCACCTTTTACATGCCTTCGTGGCAAGTCTAGGGATTACTCTACATCTGTGAGCATCTCCTTCTTTTCCCACAGCTCACCCGACTATTTAAAATTTTTTTGTTGTGTCCATGCAACTACCTTCTCACAGAATACTAATGCTCTGCTTTCCTTCACCTGTTGTCTACAGGAAAACCTTCACTCCTGATACCACTTGATGTTCGTGATACCACCTGATGTTATTAGGTCATCTCCTTTCACCGTCTCTCCTTTGTCTGATGTCTGTACGCAATACTCGGTCTTCTGATTACCTTTGTTGCTTACAGAAATCAATTATGTGCTCTGATACCAAATGATGGTACCAAACTATCTCTTCTTTAATGTTTTCTCTCTTCGGCCTACAGAAATCAATTCTGTGAAAAATCTCTGATACCAAATGGTGCAACCCCCCTCCCCTTCGGGGTTCTGCGACCTCCTGGTCTATGGATCATTCCAAGTGTCGAGTCAGATTGACTCTGCGAGCTCCTGAATGAACCCAGAAATTATACACAGGCCCCTTCTCTTCCTTTGGCGCAGGTCCTGTGATACCCACACCTTATGTCTGTGCATTCTAGCACTTCTCAATTTTTGGGCGTTAGCTCCTCTTCACCAACCCCTTCTCTCATCTAACTTTGGTCAATGACCTTGTGCTAATTCACAATTGCGAGTGCATGCAATAGTGGTTTTAGACCAACCCGCTTTTCATCCCGCAATACTCCTCCAACCTACACATGTCCTCCAGAAAAAACCACGGTTCAAATTGCGGCCCGCCTTCGATTCCTTAACCTCCTCACAACTTTTTTCCCTGCAATGACAGGGATCGTCGATCTCATGATCTTGATGATAGCATCCAAATCAATGCTTCAAATCTTATCCCTTTCCATCTACAGATCAGATTTGTTCCTCCTAGATCAACGATTGTGATCTTTTTCGCAACTCCAGACTTCGAGTGTTTGAAATCTCAAACCCAAATCCTCCTGTATGTCAATCTCCCAGAGTTAACGATCCACGTACACCTGTCTCGTAAATCAATGACCTTGTTCCACCCTCAAATGTTTGAACTTTTCAACCCAGATCAACAGTCCAACGACCCTCTCCTCATTCAGTGGTCAAGATCCCCTTTGGGCCTCCGAACTTCTGAGATCTCAAATCTCAAATCCTTTTTATCCCCCTTAAATGCGTGGAATCCTGCCACATGTCCTCTTAGATCGGACGGCCCAGGATTACTTCGGGTCTTCACCCGGAATGCATGGATCTGTTCCACATCTCCCCTAAATCCGACAAATATAAATCACTTTGGAACTTTACCCAGAGTTCACAGATTTTTCAAACGTCTCCTCTCTTGGTTTGATGACTCAGATTCACTTCAAGTGATCTGACGGCTCAGAGCCACTCCGACTCTCCGGACTTCGGCTATTTACAGCCACAAGTCTCTGGAAGGAATCCTTCCAGAATCCATGATCCGGTGACACCTGTCCAACCTAGATCAACGGTTGTCGTTCCCTCCGGCTGTTCGGGCGTCAGCGATCTCAAACCTCAAAATTCTCCTTCGCGTTCTCTTGGAATGACTTCACCCGAAGTTCACGATCGTTTTCCACATGCCCCTTCCAGATCTGACGGTCCAGAATCTCTTCGGGTCTTTGATGCTTCGACTCTTCGGCTCCCCGATGCTTCGACTCTTCAACGCTTCGTGTTTCGGCTATTTCAGTTCTCAAACTGAAACTATAGTGTAACTTTCTCCAGAGTTCGCGATCTGGTGAAAACTGTCCCCTCACAGATTGACCGCTCTTGGCTCTTCGGTTGTCCAGGCTTTGGTTGTTTCAATGCTTCAATATCTTATTTTTTCTGGATCTCCTGATCCGTTGACACGTATCCCCTCTAGATCCAATGGTCCAGACTCTCCTTTCTCAAATTGGAATTTCGCGACTTGTGAACTCCAAGTCAATACTTCCTTCACATTCTCGACTTTCGAAATGTCGATATTTCGGAGCACCCAATCAACGACTCCCATTCCTCTGGATCTAACGGTCCACATCAACTCGTGATTTTGGGTTTCGTAAGTTCTTGTGACTCTTCCCTTTGACTTCTCTGATGTGCGAGTCAGCGAAACGTTGATCGCTCGCCACATCTCCCTTCCGATGGACGGTTCTAATGATGTCGGGATTTCGTGACTTCTCAAAACCCTCTCTCCTATGCAACTCCAAAGGGTTAACACTCATGCACGTTCATCTGGATCCAACGGTTGTTGGTTCACGCACTCAGATCTGACGATTGAGATCTGGTTCCTCTGGGCTCATTCCTCTTCTGCTTCCTTCACTCACTAGGCATAGATCCAACAGTCCAGCTTCTTTTCCACAACCGAATCGGACGGTTGTTGTTGCTCCTCCAACTAAGCTTCAGACTTTCTTCGACTTAGAAGATTTTGTTTGTGTTCGAAAGGTCTTAGCCTTTGAACTTCCTCCTGTGAACCCAACTCCTTTGGTTCTTGTTTACGCTTATGAAAGCGTTATCTCTTCTGAACTTATGGACTTAGAATAAGCCCGACTCTTTCACAATCTCTGTGTTATCCCTTCTAGGCTTGATCTCTTTGAAGATTTCGATCTCCCACACACACCTTGCGGTCTCAGGATTTCGTCAAACTCAGAATCCGAATGATTTCTTGAATAAGAAATATTTCTCGCCCTCCTGGCATTCTTCTGCTCAATGCACTCCTTGCAGAGCGTTTCCTCATAGAGTGTTCAGTATCTTTGTTTCTTACCGAACTCAACACGGAATTCTTCTGTGCACACTTGCACCAGCTCAATGCCCACCTGGCAGAGTTCTACAGAGTCTTCGACAACTCTGGTTCTCTCTGAACTCAATATAGAGATCTTCCCGTGCACTCTTTGCACTCAGCTGATGAAGTTCAACGGTATCCCTTCTGAGATTTCCCTTGAGGTTAGACCTCTGTCAACACACTCTTTGCGGACTATGTGCACTCCTTGCACTCGGAAACTCAAAGACGAGAAACAATTGAAACTCATGAAATACTTCACCAGTTACACCTTCAAAACATGAAATGCATAAAAAAATATAAAGCATACATATACATAAACACGTGATATGCAGGAAAAATCTCTTTTCTATTATCTATGTGTGTCTATACAGATGTTTACAAAAACTGGACTGTAACAAAGTCYCAGTTTTCTCAAGCTCTCTCTCATAACTATTCTATCTCGTAAGGCTTCTCTACACAGACCTCTCTACCCTTCTTTGTCTATCTGCCTTATGAAATCTGATACAAGATCTCCTTACAAAAGAAGGGCTCTGYGAGCTCGTCCTCTCTCACCTAACCTCATCTTTAAGGCAATCCAACCACTACTTGTACAAAGGTATGGCTAGGATTATTTCAAATTTAAAAATGGGATGTTTAATGCCTCTCCCTTTCTCCATTGCGTGTTTGGAGCGATGCTCTTGCATTACAATTTCACAATAAAATCCATGAGGACTGTTAAGTTTGCATACTCCGTGATGGACTGCACCCCATGCAGACTTCATTACAGAAATTACATTTGTCTTAGTGGTGAAATTTTGTATGCGAAGCAATCCTTTCAACTGTTGTAGTCCAAATTGTCATGGCCGCACCTCCCATGAAGCCAACATTTGAAGCATGTGATAGAAAATCAGTCAGGAAACCAAGCCTGCCCAAAAGAATTAGCAGTAAATGATAGTTTAAACAGTACAAATTGAGCTACTTTGCATATTCATGTATTGCATAGTCAATGAGTGTTTGAAACTACCTGCAAATTCCCAGCACTGCTTGAAAAACACCAGCAAAAAATGTTGATGTGGTGATAAGCGGGTGGTAATGAACAGACTCGATATCGTCTATTTCATTCCTGACCAAAGTGCCCAACATAACGGAAACAACAGCTACCGGCCCAATGGCATTATCCCTGGATCTCCCCATCACAGAGTATATCAAGGGTGGTGAAAAGCTCGAACCTTTAACACCCCCCGACCGCCAAAAATAAAGGAAGATCAGTTAAACACCCATCTATCCAGTGGAGTAAAGAGTACAGTAAGATATACTCTGTTTCAACACTTGTGTTAGCTAGCAAAACTAGAAGCCTAAAATTTACTTCTGCATAATTGCAAGTTGTTAGCTTATATAGCTAAAGAGTTCTTGCCAATATACCTCTAAAAGAGGCTAGAAACCAGAACAAATAAATATTGTGTAGATATTTGTAGAGCTGTGCCAATCACCACATCATGTGAAATGAAAGACAAACACTTACATAGGGCATATGGAAGATCCAAGTCAGCTAATTTTACATAGCCAACATCCTATGAGAAAAAACAACCATTCAAAACCACCGTTATTTAATAACATGACACTGTTGAACATGCAGTCGAAATATCTAGAAACAGAATCACTGTTCATTCAAACTGGTAAAGTGGCAATACTGCAAAGACTGGATTCAAAGTTACAATAAAAAGTTCTCTTTTTCTCAATGTAAAGGCATTGTATTACATTTTTAGTTATTAATGCAAACAGGTGAGTATATACCAAATAAAAGCACTGAAACTTAGAATAAAACTACCTGAGGAATGCAGAGGCTTACAATTGTTAAACCTGCAATCAAATCCCCTTTGAACTTACTTAACGTGTACGTCCTTCCCAATTTTAGTGTGGAGAACAGTCCCTCTATATCCAATCTGATTTTTTGTGAACTGGGTTGATCTTTGAATTGGCGGAAACGGTCTTCAGGTTATAAGAGTCGGCATGCAAATGGCGCTTTTCAATTCAAACAACTTTCCCAAAACACGATAACTCGGCATGCAAATGTTTTGAATTTCAAGGAACCTATAACCTCCGCTGCATTAGGAGTTCAAAAAAATACCCAAAAAAATTTGCAGGCAAGATCCCGTACCTAAACATTTGAGATATTGGCCACTCCATACACAGCTGACATCAAGTCAATTCAATTCAAAACTGACAAAAATAGAAATCTAAATAAATACAGAGAGCTCTATCCAATGTAAATAATCGATGGAACGTTGAACTTTCATAAACTGGAGTATGAAGATATCACTGCAAGTAAACCAGTATATACCTGATGAGACCTTCAATTCACGTTAATCTTCGGCCAGAACGCATGAATGCTCCCTCGACCGTGGAATTGCTGCATTTGATAGCTCAACCTGTTTCCTTCTCAATGTGCCATTCTTCAGCCATAGAACAGGGGATTCGACAGCAAACACAGAGCTGGTCTGGGAAATTTTGAAAATTTCAGGAATGAGGCGTGGAGGGAATTACTGAAATTTTTGAACTATTAAACACTCCATGTACGTCACCTCCCACAACCTCCCTGTGGAGCTTCAGATTTCGAAAGCTCCCTGTCATGTCAGTGGAAGAAATGATGCTAACGGCGGTTGGTGTCACGCTGTTTGTTCGAATGGAAGAGTAGGAAGCAGGTCTGGTGAAGGTTATTTGGTTTTTATGCTTTCATTTTATGTTTTTGGCAGATTTATGGGTGTAAATGTTTTTTGCTGTTATATATACCTTAATTTTTGACAGATTTATCGGTGTAAATTTTTTTGCTGTTATATAGACCTTAATTTTTGGAACYTAATATCTGTTTTGGTGGGAAATAGAAGCATTGCTAAAGCATTTCCACCAAATTCGTTGCAAATTGCAAGCTAACAGTAGTGACTGAGTGCAAATTCTATATCTAAACTTTTGAGTAGATAAAATAAAATAGGAGTAGGGCAACRTCAAATTTCATTTACTCTTATAACTAACCTCTGTCAAGTCTCTAGTTGTCCAGGTTTCAGAGACCTTATTTCAGAAACCTTAACTAAGATAAGTACCTACCAGAAATTATGACTAATACCTTAGTCAATAAAACTTAGATTTGACTGATTCGAATTTTACATGCCAATAAATATTGACTTACAGATTTGATATGTAACTGTTAAATACTCTTAAAATGAAACAAACGTCCTGTGAAACTTCTAAATACTCTTAAAATGAAACAAACGTCCAGGCCTGGTCGGAAGATGCATCGCCCCTACGCCCTTTTTGCAAGCGATTTTCCTCTTTATTAGTGAAGCAGATCTCGATGGGGTGATCCGCACGGCAGAAGAAATGTTAAAGTCTTAAGTACGCATAGATGAAATTTGACCAGCAAATTGCAAATGACGAAGCAATTTACCTAGAAATACCTCTAAAACCCTTAGTGAGTATCACGGCAAAGTCTTTGAGGTAAACAACGGTGAAAATAACAGMTTAGTGAATATGGAATCACATAGTTATGGATTGGTCCGTAATTTAAAAGTGAATTACAGAGTTTGAGTTTTGGATTGATCCGAAATTTAAAAAGCGGATCTTAAAAAAACCTAAAAAAAAATAACTTGCAAGGAGAGATCACTCTAGAGTTAGCCCACTCCTGTTCTTTCTACGTCCATCATCCAGTATGCAGCTAGTCTTCAACATTTTGATGTTCACTTGACTAAACGTGTTTCTTAGTGTWGACTTCGATTTATCATATTCTACTTATTTTTACACTCCCAATAGTCATATACATCGTATTAGCAAGCTATATTTATTCTTCAATTAGTGTTATCCAGATTTACATGGAAGAATTGCCAGAAATACAATTCTCCCATTGATCTTTATGAATTACACGGTATGTTTGTTATTGTGTCAACTAGTTATAGTAGTTAAGTTAGCTATAGTAGCTAGGAGTGGGTTAACTTGGGAGCAATCTTTTCTTTAGAGTTATTTTGAGGCAGATTTTTTGTTCGCTTTTAAATTTTTGGCCAATTTAGAGAGCAAAAAAGTGTCAAACTCAACAAAACACTCTTCAAAGGGACAAAACCTTTTATTTCTATAGTTGTCCACAGAACACTATTTAGCCTCTCTTACAAACCTTCAAATCGTGGGCAGATTTCATTAAGATTAAGTTTGATTGCTCGAGAAAATGGTTTTATGGTGGCCTTCTTCGATGGGGCGTCCATAAATGAGGGAGCAACTTGTGGGGCAGGGGATCTATGAAAAGAATCTTTAATCTAAACATAAGGTGGTTTTTCAATTGTGGATCAGCATCCAATACAAAGGCTGAGCTAGTTGGAGTGTGGGCATCTTTTATTTTGGCAAATCTACTGGATATTCGTCATCTGCAGATGGTGGGGGATTCCAAGGTTGTTATCGAGTGGATGCAATGAAAGGGAAATCTACTAGCCACCAAAATCGAAGGTTGGAAACGCAGAGTTCGGATCTTGGAGAAAAATTTCCAACAACTCCTTTTTCAGCATATATATAGAGAATCAAATGTAGAGGTTGATATCTTGTCTAAAAGAGCTCTTGAATCACCTAAAGGGAGCTTGATATATTTCATGTGGGATGGTGAAAGGGAATGTCCTCCAATTACTCTAAAATTTTGAGGAATGTTCCATTGTTGTTATGAGTGTTCTATTGGCTTTTATTTTATGTTTGTTAGTTCCTTTGACTCGGTATGGGTTCAGTTTTATCCCATTGAACCCTGTGCTTCTCATCGTTTCGAGAAGCTTCGTTTGTTGTAATAGATTGTTGGGATAGACTCAAGACACTGAGGGCTGGTCTTCAAGAGTGATCTGTCTTGTTTAGTGTATGTTTATGGATGTAAAAAAATTATTTAATTATAATTTGAGCTATTTTTCTTCTAAAAAAAAAATAACTGAAAGAAATAAGATTTTGCTACAAGGTGGAGAAATACCACACCAAATTTGTATATGATATGAAGTCTACTTATGTAAACATACGCTACCCCCTCTGCATTCGAACTTGTGATCTCTTAGGAAGAAACACATGTTATTAACGATTAGGCCCAATAAGATTTTGCTAAGGAGATAAAGTCTCAGACACACATATATATAAGCGATGTTGATTTTTTTAGGTGTAGTTATTATGTCCCTTAGGGTAGGGACGTATTTTGGTCTTAAGTCTACCTTATTATTTATCAACTTAAAGTTTTATATGTTGGGATTCGGATCCTAGTTTGTGGTGGTGGGATACGTTGTCTATGAGTTGAGGTGGTGCTAGGTAAGTGGGGTGGTCTACAACGAGTCTACAATTGGTCTCAAGTGGTGCGTTGTTGGGTCGCACATTTGGGCTTCTCTTGGAATGTGCTCGACTTAAGTTATCACCTTAACTCTTAGCTTGATCACATTAAACAAATGAAGTATATTACCATCTTTTCATTTTTTATTGCCCATTCCTCAATCTGCGTTTAGAGAAATTTTTTTAGCTATCGTTAATGTAGAGCTATGATATGATATCATTGCTAGGGTACCATTGTATTACCATTGTATTTCTATTATTTCTCTTCTTTTTAGAGGTTTGGGCTTAATGATTCCCTTGTAGTGTAAGAGTTTTTGAAGTTCAAAGGATTAATGAGGTGACTCACAAGCCTAGTTTGGAAGTTCAAGACTCATTATGGTTTCCCTACGAATGACATACCTTGCCATCTTAATTGTTGATTGGAAGAATTAAGCTCACACAAATAGTTTGTATATTAATATGATGAACAAAACACAATACACATATATAAGTTGGATTCAAATCCAATTAATTCCACTCTTGGAGGGAGAGGTTGAGAGAATCTCTCAACATCCTCCAACAAACCCAATCCAATCCCTAGACACTAGTATGCAGCATTTGATGTGAGCATTATCTCTAACACCCCCCTTTAATTCTTACATTACAAAAAAAATCAAATAACAAATTATAATAATTCTTTGTCTGATTGGTCTTCATCAGTGCTTACACCCACTCTGAGTCTTTCGGCTTCCTCTCTTTTCTTCTCCACACATTCAAGCTTCACATTTGACACATTTAAAGTACAAAAGCTTCTGACCATCTTTGATGTTCTTTGTAGAACTGACGCTTCTTGACCTCCCGAAGGACAATCTCGACACTGAACCATTTTATGGATACACTTCCATCTGTGAAATTCCTCCGAAGAGAAAATTTAAACAATTATATAGAACAATGATTTGGATACAAAATGTTTTCAGAAGTCAGTTTCACAACTTGACCTTACATAAAAATAACATGTAACTAATTCTCCCGGAGGATGACGGGTCACATCAGTATAAACCTTAGTTGTGGCTCTACATTGTAACACTATATTGAAAAATTACAACTTAACTAGCACAACACACCACCCTCATTTTTAGAACAGTTTGAGAGACAACCCTCGTGGTTTTTCATCACTTTTTGTTTCTGATAAGTCATCCAAGTTGGAAATGTTTGCAGTTTCTTTGCCATTCAGAAGATCTCTAGCACGAGATCTACAGTTCCAGGCTATATGTCCATTCTTGTGATAGTAGAAGCATTCTGATGAACCCTTGTTTTTTCTCATCTTACCTTTTGAGTACAATGCAATTTCATGATGAACATTTGTGTTCTCTGGATTCATCCTTTTGTCTTCAACTAAAAGTGATGCTACCATTTCTTCTAAGGACTGAGAAGACATTTGACTTAATGCGAATATAATATTGTTATATTTAGAAGATAGACTATTTAGAAGAATTGCTTTAGAATCTTCCGCCTCTACCTTGGTACCAACATCAACTAATTTCCTTAAAAGTGACATTAAATCATTTATATGATTGGATAGCGGTATCTTATCTTGCATTTTAAGGCTAAAGAGTTGCAATTTAAGAGAGAACTTTGAGTTTAAAGCCTTTTCTCCAAAAAGTTTATTTAATTTCTCCCAAATATCTTTAAATGATTTAGATAAATCAACTAAATGCAATTGAGTGTCTGAAAGACCCAATCCAATAATAGCCTTGGCCTTGTCTTCTCTCTTCTCCCATTCACTTAATATCTTGGCATCTGTAGGTGTTTTTTCTGTTCCTTTTACTAAATTCCACAATCCCTTATTCATCAAATGCATTTGTACTTTTGCTTTCCATGTATAAAAATTGATGCCATTAAATTTCTCAAATGCAATAGATGAATCCATATTACCTCTTTCTGTAGTGTCTCCCTCTTTCCTCTAACCGATCAATGTGTGCTCTCTCCTCTATGTATAGATCGGCTCCTCTACACACAATATGGCAGCGTTCCTCAAAAATTTCAACCAGCGATTCCCTCCACGGAAATGAAACAATGATAGTAATCTGAAATATACTCTTGATATCTTTGAACAACTCGTCAAGCACTCAATTAGATAGTCTTCAGAAATCCGGCAACAACAATGGCTCCATAGATCTATCTCCAGAACTCAGCCAGTCATTTGTGATCCTCAACTCTGATACCAAATTGTTGATTGGAAGAATTAATCTCACACAAACAGTTTGTATATTAATACGATGAACACAACAAAATACACATATATAAGCTGGATTCAGATCCAACTAATTCCACTGTTGGAGGGAGAGGTTGAGAGAATCTCTCGGCATCCTCCAATAAACCCAATCCAATCCCTAGACTCTAGTATGTAGTATTTAATGTGAGCATTATCTCTAACAATCTTCCCATTAGAGAAATTCCAATTTGTAGTTTTCCCACATTTAGAGCATGCTTCTTGACGAATTCTTATTTAGGATTGGAGAGGTGGCTCACATGCCTAGTTTTGAAGTTCATTAAAAATTCCTGCAATGACTTTAGCTATGGTAAGCGAGCCTATTACCTTCATTTTGTAATGGTGTTCGATCTTCTATCTTCGATTCTCATTGACGTATGTGTGTTACCTTTCTATGATTGATCTGCTAGACATGTGCTTAGGACTCATGATTGTGTGGTGGTGTAGTGGTTTTAGGAGTTCAGAACATTGTTGAGGATTTGGCTCACATTTTGTCTATTGTATGTCTCTAATAGGTATTGTAGATGTGTTAGGGGTTGTGGGTTTCAATTTTCTTTCTCTTTCACTTAGTATTGTGAATGTTCTAGTGTTTGGCCTCTTGTTTTAGGTTTTGGGTTTGGCCTTTTGTCTTGAAATTATGCTAAATAAGAGACAATTTTGTTGTAGTGGAGAAGCTTTTGACTTGATGGAATTTGGCTTCTTTCATATTTTACTGTTAAAATAGTGGCCATTATCGCGTTGGATTAAAGATAGGCTTTGAAAATCGTCTATCATTTTCATACTTTCGACAACATGATAGTTTATATGTAATTTTGTTGTTAAATGTTTGTGGTTCATTTTTCATTGCAACTGAGGTGGTTCCCTTGCAACTATGTTACTAAATTGTAGTGTTTTCAATGCTTAATAGGCTAGGATATTATATTTGATGTCCAATAGTGTTGTTTTTGGTTATGTGTCTTGCCAAATATTTTGCATTACCCTTTATTTCTATGATATAAACTCATTGACGGATTTTGAAAAACACTTTTCATGTATTGCATTTATAAGCATTTCTTCAAACATACAACATGCAAATTAAATACACTAGAAATAGAAAAGACAATCTATGGCATTTTATTATGAATGGAATTTGGTACACAACAATAATAGAACTCTAAGGGTTGCTATAGCAACTTCAACAATAAACACTACTTGAACTCAAGACAAAACCTATGATGCTGCCAAAATCTCCTCAAGAAGTGATGTGTCCTTCTTTGGACTGTCAAACCCTCAAAGGTATGGTTTTGATCTACTCCTCACACACTTCCTACAACCCTTCAGTCGTTCGTATCAAATATCTCTACAACCCCAGATCACAAAGGTCCTCGTGAGAAGAGACTGGACAACAAGCAGGGCCTTGCATGAGGAGGTTGGGCAACCAGCAGGTGCCTCGCGGGACACCCTATAGTCAAATATCAAGGATGACTATGGACATCATTTCCTGAAACCCTTCGATCACTTGTGAAATCAGAGCATGACATCCTTTGTAAAGTTCTTCCAATCTCCTACATGAGTCAATCTACCTCCAACAAATACAAACTCAAGTGAAGCTCCAATG
>JASDQU010589358.1:12856-47941 GCA_032191745.1 Picea mariana | reverse complement strand
CATCCTCAAACTATAATGCCTCAAAGAAATGTCCCCACTATCAAGGATTGTATTCTGTAACTCGATCTCAGTGGAGACACCCAAACCAACTCTAAAATTAGATATCCAAGGGAAGCCTATGTGGCCACAAACTGATAGGGAATCCATGACACCTAGTCTCCAAGCATCAAATGGAAAGGTTGTAATACCCACCATTCCCAACCTACTGCAATCATCCAAGCATCATTCACACAATATCCTAACACATTGTCTCCAAAGTCTCTCCATACGAACACAAGAATCCCATAGGTGGTAAAGTCACTAGGGTCCCAAACTAACCTATATGATGTGAAACACACTCTACTCGCACTGGTTTGTAAGGTGTTAATACAAAAATCCACTTGACCGCTCCCGATAAGACAAGAAATCATAAGTTTCCTAAACTCGATCAACTCCTCAGAAGAACACTCCTCCAAGAAACAATTCCTAATCCTCCCAAAAGTAAACACTGGAAGTTCAAAACCGGTGCTCTCCTCTCTAATAGTAGTTGAACTGTCAAACAATGTAAACCCAGGGTCCCAAACTAATCCCAAGAAAGTGACATCATGATGACACTGCACCACTTTGATCATCACTGTCGAACCAAAGTTCCCAATCTACATTCTCCTCTCCTGGAACCCTAAGTTGATATCCCTGGAGGGTATGAAACAACCATCCTAAATCCTCCCTTGCGAAGGTGTCTCATTGAAGTCTAAGTCTACACATCCACGACAGGCCTCGAGTCTGTCCTACCATATAGGGTAAGTCTCGACCTCCCCTCTACTAACGTCCCAAAAATAAAATAGACCACTCATTTTCATGGCTATGTCGATCATCATCATCATCTAAATCAATCTATCACTTAGATGAATCCACGGATCCCGCCACCAAATTGGAAATCCACCACTCTGAATACTTGCTAGTTGTTCTGTGCCATACTAGTAACCATCATATTCAAAATGATCCAAGTCCCTAGTATGCCATCATCTAGTGGAAACCAAGTACTAGGAATCAAATCTGTTCCTGTTAATTTTGACACAGAGAAAATCGAAAACACAAACCCCAGAAGATGAAAAGACAATAGGTTTGTGGACCCCATTTTGGGTAGTTTGGTGTATTAACTTCCCGAGGACGTAACTTTGGAATACGATCTCTGTTTGGGGCACACGATATCTCATTGGAAAGGTATTGACGAGGAGTTTATTTTACAAGATCAATAATTTATTTGATGATAATTGAGGTGCTCGACTGCGAAAATCATCATTTAGGCCCTCAAAATGGCCCAGGAAGTTTAGGACCAGAAAAACTGCTAAAAATAGTAAATTGCCAAAAACAATTGTTTTGAGCCAGATGGAATAGTTGGGTGGACACCAATATCCACCTGGATCAATCCTCCCTCCTTAGGAAGCAATGGTATCCATTGCATTGAGTTCTCAGGGAAGAGGGGGAAGTGTTTGTTGAATCTAAACCTTTGTGAGTTTCTTGCCTCGTTGGAAAAGTTGTGTTGCTTGACTTGTGGAAGGTTATCGAGAACCTGATGTTGGAAACATTGGACCTTTTGAACCAGTCTAGATACATGGGATGACGATGTGCAAAATGAATCTTTGCACTTTGCTTCAATCTTGTCGACGTGCTTCTTCTAGATAAAACGTGCTTGGACTAAGGATGCAGTGGTTGCAGTGTCCTTCTATTCACCTTTTGAAAATATTGTGAAGAGGATGAATGTTGTAGTATGAGATATTACTTTGTGTCGTTGTTTAGGTGAGACAATAGTCAGCACTATCTCTGGTATCCTATAGAGATGACCCCCCAGAGTATTAATGACACTACGAGATCGAGACTCATAAATAACATGGTGTTTCCACATATATGGCTAGCCCAAAATAAATTCACAGACATCCAGTGGGGAAACATCACATAATACCTCATCCTTTAAGGGATTGATGTCGTATGACAAGAAACACTGTTGGTTGACACAAATATCTCGTCCCTGGAGAAGTCACCCAATGTTGTATGGTTGTGGGTGTGGTGTTGTCGACAAGCCCAACTTTTTTACGACCTCTGTTGAGATGAGGTTCTTTTGGCCTCTGCTATGAACAATAAAATGTAGTGGGGTCCCCTTCACCCACATCTGTGAATGAAAAAGGTGTTCCCCCTCTTTAGGATATATTGGTTCTTCTGGTTGAATTGGTCTGGTAATGATAGTAGCATTGGGGTCTGCGTCGATGATCTTTCTTCTCCCATTATTTTACGAATCATATTCTGAATAAGGGTTCGACGCCTTTTCTTTGATCTCGGCCACCAATGATTATTTTGAGCGACATTCATCAATGTTGTGCCAAAGGATTTTGTCGAAATCGCACCACTTTCTACTGTCCTTCTTCATCTTTTTGTTACCCTTCTTTTCCTGTGGCTTGGACATGTTTTCTGGAGGCTGGTTGTTAGGGTCGTCTTTACCATACTTTGGTTGTTGTAGATTTGCAGACCCAAACTCTCGTTTGTTCCGGTGCCTAAATTTCTTCTTGATTTTGACAACATATCGATAGGTATCTCCCATTGATGAGATGTCTAGAAAATCCATTTCGATTTGGATGTACCTATGTAGAGCCACGCGGTATTTCAGAACTAGATGTCGCTCAGAGACTTTGATACCCATCTTGGTGTGCAAGGTATGGAATGTATTTGTGAACTCCGGCATTGTTTGTCCCCTCTCTTTTCGCAATGTGTTCCATCTCATGTATTTGTCATCATAGTTACCAACAGGGTAATATTGTTCCTTGACCGCATCCACAAAAAAATCCCAAATGGGCTTGGCCCCATATATTCTAGACTCCTCTGTGGAACTTTTCTCCTAGTAAATTTTCCACCAATGTTTTACATGGGGGAGATCCTTAAGGAGTGCAAAGGTGATCTTTTCCCTATCGTAAAAATTGTGAACAGAGAAATAACCTTCTAAAAGATTTAACCANGTGTTCCATCTCATGTATTTGTCATCATAGTTACCAACAGGGTAATATTGTTCCTTGACCGCATCCACAAAAAAATCCCAAATGGGCTTGGCCCCATATATTCTAGACTCCTCTATGGAACTTTTCTCCTAGTAAATTTTCCACCAATGTTTTACATGGGGGAGATCCTTAAGGAGTGCAAAGGTGATCTTTTCCCTATCGTAAAAATTGTGAACAGAGAAATAACCTTCTAAAAGATTTAACCATTTTTCTAGGGAATCTTCATCCATCTGACCTTCAAATAAAGGAATATCAAAATTAACTTGTACATTGAAAGGAGAGGTTGCTCCAAAGTGGTTGTTGATGAAGATGCACCTACTGTTAAAGACATGCGTTGAAGGACGCGGGGAAAATTCTCCATCATTTTGTCCCTCAGTTGCATGACAAATTGCTCAAGCAACAGATTATTAGAATCTTTTTCTCTGTCATTTTTCTTTTCTTCCACTGTGGAGGGTTTCTTGGGCATTCGAGAGCGATTGTCCTCAAGAGATACAAGATCAATACCCAACTTTCTATACTTGGACCTCGTCGGGGACATGCACTGAAAAATGATCAAGAGCAACATGATCTGATACCACTGATCCTGATTATTTTCAGCACAAAATGAGAGTGGAGATATAATAAAGAAATGTATAGAGATATATCAGATATCCAATAATATAACAGAGATATAACCATAAACACAGAGACACAATAATGCAAAATTTTAATTAGTGAAAGAATGTACAGAAACTATAAAATTAAAGAGTGAATGACTCGCTAGAATGGTCGCAGCTTGTATCTTAGAAGATATGTGACAGATACGCTCATTCACAAGAAGATGGTCATGTTTACAATGAGGCTCTATAGGTATTTTTAACATAAAGAAAATCCAAAACCCTAACTTCGAAATATGAAAATCCAACATGTTTAGGGACCCCATTTTGGGTAGTTTGGTGTATCAATTTCTTAGGGGTGTAACTTTGGAATACGATCTTTTTTTGGGGTGCACGATAGCTCCTCGAAAAGATATTGATGAGGAGTTTCATTTTACAGGCTCAATCATGGCTTCAACGGTCATTGAAGTTCCTAGTCACGAAAAAATGTCATTTAAACCCTCAAAATGGCCTCGAAAGTTTAGGACCCAAAAAACTGCTAAAAATAGTAAATTGTCAAAAAAAATATTTTGAGCCAGTTGGAATAGGTGGCTGGCCACCGATATCCACGTGGATCAATTACATTGGTATTAAATCCCCTCTCCAAATAACCTCCACCATTATTCAAAGAGAAAAAATTCCTAATTGATAGTGAATTGATTTAATCATTGACCACACTTTTCATAACTCCTCTAACCCCACCTTTTTTCCACAACTACACATTACCCATTTATTTTCGTAAATAAAAGAAAAATCAAATCAAATCATAAAAGGTGGGAACAACAAAAAGAAATATTTTTTTATCATAAAAAATGTACATACACCAACTTAAAAAAATATTAAAAAATCACTTTACTACAATTATCAATTACATGAAGAATTATCAATATTATCTATGAGAAGAACATGGTATCCTCCATATGGTCAAACACCATTATAAAAAAAACCATCAAATGGATCACAATGGTCAACATATCAAAAACCATTATATGAGAATTATTGTAGAACCCAACAAGTAATCAGCGTTGAGAACTCTAGGAATCATGCATGATTTAAACATGACCCCATCACAGAGTAAAAACATTTCTCAAATTCGTAAAGAAATCCACCATGAATTGTCAAAGGACCCTATCACTAGAAAACATAGATTTATGGCCACCTTGAAATTTCCATGTAGGCCAATTGGAACAAGACTCACAGGTCTCAAAGTTATTAACAACACAACATCAAAATAAGGGATGGTATTTCTATAATTTGGATACCATTCAATGAGTCATTCATTTTACTTACCTAACAATTTGAAGAGAAAAGTAATATTATGTTTGAAGAGGTCAAATTTTTGAACTTCCAAGTCACATGTAAAAGTGTATAAATTATATATTATAATAGAAATATAAAGAAAAGGACTATCTAATTGGTTTACTTTTTAGATCTATATATGATTAAAAAATCAATTATATTAAGACCAAAATCAATGAATATATGATTAAAATATGTTAAAAAACAGAAAATCAATGAATATATGATTAAAATATGTTAAAAAGCACAACATCATTATACCAAAGTAATCCATTACCTCTTCTAAAACAAAAATTATTATCCTAAACTATAAAGAAATAAAAAATGATGAATACAAAATTTATAAAATTATTTAAAAAAAAAATTCAATTTAAAAAATACATCATTTAAAAATTCTTAAATACAAATTTAACTAAACAAAGAAGAATATTCGAATTCCAAAGGATCCTACATAGTATAAAGGTAAAAGTTTTAAACAAAGAAGAATATTCCAATTCCAATGGATCCTACATAGTATAAAGGTAAAAGTTTTATCCATCATGGTATTTTCGTATTCCAAAGGATCCTACATAGTATAAAGGTAGAAGTTTTACCCATGATGGTATTTTTTTATGAAAATAAAGAAGGCATTGAGTTATTTATTCTAATAAGTTTTAAGTTAAATGTTAACATAATTATAATTAAAGTAATACTGAATGCAAATCCAATAGCATATCTATTTTAGTAAGAGAAAATGGCAATTACATACATAAAAGTTGATTTGATTAATCAATTACAAAATTTTAAATTTTAAATGAATATTAATAAAAATATAAAGTAAAAGTAAACAAAATATAAATATGAATTAGTATTATATGTTAAAATTTGAATTCAAATTATATTTTATGTAGAAAATTGATGGAAATTTTAAAAATTAAATATAATGAAAATATTATTTTTTAATAAAATATATTAAGTAAAAAATATATAAATATCAATTATTAATTATGGGTTAAAGTCAAAAATTAAGTTTGAATTAGGTCCCCAAGGTGTAGAACAGTCGGTGACGGAGTGTGTTGTTAAGTCACTCCGTGATGTTAAAGTCACCGGTTCGAAACCTGCGGGGACAAAAAATCCAACCATGTTAAGGGTTGGTGTGGCTCAGGCCGGGTGCGAATGCCAACATATTCGGCCAAATTAACAAACAAAAAAAAAATTAAATTTGAATTATACTTTATGTGAGAAAACATTAAAAACATTTTAAATTGGTCGAGTATAAGAATGGTGTACTTTTAGTTTAATTTAGAAAATAAATATCTAAAATTAAAATTCATGATAAAAGATGCATTAACTCAAAGGATAATTTCAACAATAATCCATGATAAAAGATGAAAGAACTCGAAAGGATAATTTCAAGAAGAAAAGAAGAATAATTTTAACAAGAACTCAAAGGATAAAAGATGCAAGAACTCAAAGGATAAAATTATAATGGAAATGTGAAAGAAAATTATCTCAAAGAAATCTTAATGAGAACTTCCTTGCACGAAAGGATGAGATGTAGTAAAATAAAAAAATTACAACAAGAGAGTTAATATCAGATAATTACACTGAGAAGTTTTCTGTTCTTCAGATAATACGCCGAGGACAATACCGCTTCAACGAAGCAACACTAATCTGTGGAGGAATGAAGAGATTGATGTATCAATGTGATTATCTTCCAGAGAATAACAGAAATCGAAACCAAATGAAAGGAGGAAAAAAAAATTCATAACAGAGAATAACTGTATATTCATTTTGTACCTTCAATTTAAAGTATTGAGAAATTCAAATTGTAAATTATCTTTATTCTTTTTTTATATTTGAAAAAATAAAAAATTAAAATTTATTTATATAGATTTGTAATAATTTGATAAAAACTAATACCGTAAAAGTAATCTATTTAATAATTCGTAACATTTAATTTATTTATATCCTTATGTTTATTTTACTTAAATATATCTTAAACTCCTCCCTCTATACTTTCTCTTTAATCTATTGACTCTTCTTATAATCATAATTTATAAACAGAACTTTCCTCCCATTTTTTAAGGAGAAAGTGAATTAATACCCAGGATGAAAGGAATAATGCTGGCGTTTTACTAGGGTTACTTATTGTTGGCACGCATGCAGGTTTAATACTTTTAAGTTACAACCTCTTTATTAGGATAATGTGCATTTGTGATGTGGTGGTGGCGCTCGTATCTCTCCCAACAAGTAGAGCAGATCATTTCAATATCAATCGCTTCTCCTATTATGTGGAAATACATTAAATACATTGTTTAAAAAGTAAACAAATGCTTAATATCTCCTCTACTTTGATCAAATAATCCAATTAACTAATAATGTTGTTTATTTTTTATAGCATTTATTGTATTTAATGATTAAGGATTTGATTTTTTTGAAATATTTAAAACCCTCCAAATTTGATTGTCTATCATTCACAATTCTCTAATCTGAATCATAAAATTAATTGTTTATCTTGTTGATTTAGTTGTTAAATCAATTTTTTAAGATTGAAATCTATTCATAAAATACATCAATAAAATTTCAATTAGATGCACTAATATACATGTAGTAAAATAAAATTTCAATTAGATGCACTAATATACATGTAGTAAATAGAAACATTATTTCACATGTATTTAATGATCACAAGGTATTATGCATATCTCCTCAGTTGGAACACAATACTTCTGCAAAACACAAATATGAAAGGGAAAACCATGTATAATAATATTCCTCATATTGAGCACCTTGGAGAATTCATAACATTGCAATGGAATGCATATAAAAAAAACACTTTTCTCATTGACAGACATTAGTAAAGTTGTGTGTATCACAATTGACACTGCATGTGATACATACTTTCATGTTTGTTGTGTGTAACCTCAACTCGAGCGTATTCACCAACTATGGAATGGTATGAAACAAAAAAAAAATGTTGAGATAAAGATTCTACAACCTCTAATACCTTAACAAACATCTCTTTTACAAATTGAAGAAATCATTGCGTATCAATAATAAATAAATGAGAATGCACACCATAAATCAAATACATAGATTTTCTAAGATGAAGAAAAAACCTCTAATGGTTCTCACAAATAATTCTTTATGTATATATTTTCTGGCCAAGAAGATCGAAACTACAAGATATGTTGATGTTTCAGCATTGACATTCTTTGATATTGGTCATGTTGATTACATTATATTATAAATATATCAATAATATAATATATAAATATAAATAATCTATAATTGATAATTGATAATAAATTCATTAATGAAAAGAAAATAATGGAAAAGACATGTTCATTAATGAAAGGACACTCTGTCCAAGTATATATGTCGGGGCCCTCAATTGTCATCTTATATCATCTCATATGATATTTAATTACAATATAATCGCATACAATATTTACTTACTATTTTCAGTTGATATTTTCAGTGTGTAATTATTCTATGATAACAATAATCATAAGGTAATAATTATCAGATTTGAAGATCAGAATATCCAACATGGTATCGGAGCATACCTAAGGTTAAAATAAAATTCAACATGGTATCAGAGTGAAGTTAAAAGATTTTAGTGCTAGAGCTTTCAGATCTTTTATTTTTTTTTTAATTGTACATACGTGGTCGCGAGCATCTTGTGCACATAGAGCGACCAAAGTCATGGTTGTGAGTGGTCTATGAACATAAAGAGACCATAGTGGGTGGTCGTGAGTGGCCTGTGAACAAAGTGAGACCACATTTATGGTCACAAGCGACCTGTGAACACAAATTGACCATAGTCGTAGTCTCGAGCAGCCTCTGCACATAGAGCGACCACCGACGAGGTCACGAGCGGATTTTTCACATACAGTAACCACAGTCGTCGTCGCGAGAAACATATGCACACAAAGCGACTATAGTCGTGGTCACAAGCAACCTGTGTACACACGATGACCACATTCCCTTTAGTCGTGATTTTCCTAATTACAAGGTGTGACTGCCTTAAGGAAGTGAGGTACAGATATTCTCACATGGATATCGATAGTGAGGAGCAGAAGCTCCAAAGGATAAGGGTAAAGATCTCTCTTTCCCAGTAGTTCATCCTTCAAACTGCCAAGACGAGTTAATAGAGCCAACAGAGCTAGTGGATCTACCTAGAGATGTTCCAGTAATCAGGAAAAGGCTAACATGGCTTCATGACACTTTGCAGAATGCAAAGGGGCATGCCACTTCTAGTGGCACTTTCAAGGAGAGAAAACAATATCAAAGGTTCTAGAGTTATATGGAATTAATGAGTCACATCATTGATTCTGAACCCTCCAGTTATGAGGAGGCACCATGATCTAGGTGGCCACCCACCTATTCCAATTGGCTCAAAACAGTTTGTTGGCAATTTACTATTTTTAGTAGTTTTTTGGGTCCTAAACTTTCAGGGCCATTTTGAGGTCCTAAGCGACATTTTTTCACGATTGGGAACCTAAATAATAGCTACAAGATCTTATTGAGCTCCCAAAATGAATTTCCTCAACAAAACCTTTCCAACGAGATATCGTATGCCCCAAATGGAGATCGTATGCCAATGTTATGCCCCTGGGAAGTTGATACACCAAACTACCCAAAACAAGGTCCACAAAACTGTTGGTTTTTCATCTTCCGGGGTTAGGGTTTTGGATTTTCTTTATGTTAAAAAGGCCTTTGGAGCCTCACTGTAACAATCATCTTCTTGTGAATGAGCGTGTCCATCACATCTCTTCTCAAAGATAAGTTGTCACCATTCTAGCGAGTCTTTCACTATGCATTTCTACAATTTTGTACATTTCGCCCATTAATAGAAATTGTGTATTACTGTATCTTTGTGATTATGGTTATATATATTATGTATCTCTGTTATATTATTGGATATCTAAGATATATATGTACATTTATTTATTATATCTCCGCTCTCATTCTGTGTTGAAAATAATCTGGATCAATGGTATTAGAGTAGGCTGCTCTTGATCATTTTTTAGTGCATTTACCTGACAAGGTCCGAGTATAGAAAGTTGGGTCTCAAGATTATCTCTCTTGAGGAAAATATCCCTCTCATGCCCAAGAAACCCTCCATGGTGGAAGAAAATAAAGACCTCAAAGAAAAATATTCTATTAGTCTGTTGCTTGAGAAAACTCTCACACCACAGAGGGATGAAATGATGGAGAATTTCTCCCACATCTTTCAACGCCTTCCAATAAAAACAGGTGCATATTCCTCAAGCGACCACTTTGGAGGCACCTCTCCTTTCAAGGTACAAGTTAATTTTGACATTCCTGTATTTGAAGGTCAGATCAATGTGAATGCCCTAGAAAAATGGTTAAAACTGCTAGAAGGTTATTTCTTTGTTCACAATTTTTCTGACACAGAAAATATCACCTTCGCACTCCTTAAGTCTCTCCCCCATGTCAAACATTGGTGGGAAACTTACTGGGAGAAAATTTCCACAGAGGAGTCTGGAATATATGGGGTTGAGCCCACTTGGGATTTTTTTGTGGATGCAGTCAACGAACAATATTACCCTGTTGGTAACTATGACGACCAGTACATGAGATGGACCACACTGCGGAAAGAGAGGGGTCAAACAGTGTCGGATTTCACAAATACTTTCCATACCTTGTGCACCAAGATGGGTATCAAAGACTCCGAGCGACATTTGGTTCTGAAATACCGTGAGGCTCTACATAGGTACATCCAAACTGAAATGGATTTTCTAAACATATCATCATTGGGAGTTGCCTATCAATATGCTGTCAAAATCGAGAAGAAATTTAGGCACCAGAAAAAACAATAGTTCACGTTTGAAAATATGAAACAACCAAAGTATGGTAAAGACGACCCTAACAACCATCCTCCAGAAAACCACTCCAAGCTACAGGAAAAGAAGGGTAACAAAAAGATGAAGAAGGACACAATAAAGTGGTGAGATTTACACAAAATAACCTAGCACAACATTGATGAATGTCGCTCAAAACAATCAGTGGTGGCTGAGATCAAAGAAAAAGAGCCTAACCTTGATTCAGAATTTGATTCGGAAAATAATGGGAGAAGACAGATCATTGACGTAGACCCCACTGCTATTGTCACAACCAGAAAAATTCAACTAGAAGAACCAGCAGATCCTGAAGAGGGGGAGCACATTTTTCATTCACAGATGTAGGTGAAGGGGACCCCACTGCATTTTATTATTGATAGCAAAAGCCAGAAGAACCTCATCTCAGCATAGGACGTCAAACAGCTTGTATTATCAACAACACCACACCCGTAACCATACAACATCGTGTGGCTTCTCCAGGGATGAGATCTTCGTGGTAGCCAACAGTGTTGATTGTCATATGACAATCATCCCTTCAAGGATGAGATATTATGTGATGTTGGCCCACTGGATGTCTGTGTTGTTATTTTGGGCCAACCATATATGTGGAAGTACCATGAGATATTTATGAGTCTCAACCCCATAGTGTCATTATTACTCTGGGGGGTCATCTTTATAGGATATCAGAGGTAGTTCTGGCTACTGTCGCACCAAAACATTGTCGCAAGGTAATTTATCATAATGAAAAATCTATCCCCTTCACAATTTGTTCAAAAGGTGAACAAAAGGACACTGCAACCATTGTAGCCTTGGCCCAAGACCTTTCTATCCAATAGAAGCAGATTGCAAAAGAGAAAGAGGATATTATTTATTCACCTACAATGGTGCCTACACATTGTCCAGTCAAGCCAAGATACAACAGGTTCGTTGAACAGATTCAACCCTGCCAGCAATAGGTTTGTGATAGTCTTAAATAAGCTAAGCAGTGTAACTTCTCTAGAAAGGCAAGCAGTTCACCAAGATTTAGTTTCAGTAAATGCTTTCCCCTCTCCCATGGGAACTCAACGCAATGGAGACCATTTCTTACTAATAATGGAGGATTGATCTAGGTGGATATCGGTGGCCACACACCTATTCCATCTGGCTCAAAATAATTTGTTGTCAATTTACTATTTTTTAGTAGTTTTTCAGGTCCTAAACTTTCAGGGCCATTTTGAGGTCCTAAACAATGCTTTTTCATGATCGGCCACCTCAATGGTGGGGAAAAACTTTGATTAATCCCCCAAAATGAATATCCTCATCGATAGCTTTCCAATGAGATATCGTTCACACAAAACGAAGATCGTATGCCAAAGTTATGCCTCTGAGAAGTTGATACACCAAACTACCCAAAACAGGGTCCACAAAACTGTTGGTTTTTCCTCTTTCGGGGTTAGGGTTTTGGATTTTATTTATGTTAAAAAGGCCTTTGGAGCCTCATTCTAACAATCAACTTCTTGTGAATGAGCGTAGTCATCACATCTCTTCTCATAGATAAGTTTTCACCATTCTAATGACATTCACTCTGTATTTCTACAGTTTTGTACATTTCACTCATTAATAGAAATTGTGTATTATTGTATCTCTATGTTTATGGTTATATCTCTGATATATATTTTTTATATTATTGGATATCTTTGTACATTTATTTATTATATCTCTTCTCTCATTTCGTGCTGAAAATAATCCGGATCAGTGGTATCAGAGAAGTCTGATCTGGATAATTTTTTAGTGCATGTCCCCGACGAGGTCCGAGTATAGAAAGTTGGGTCTCAAGATTTTGTCTATTGAGGACAATATTTTTCTCACGCCCAAGAAACCCTCCATGGTGAAAGAGAAGAAAAATGATAGAGCAGAATATTCTATTAATGTGTTGCTTGAGCAAGCTCTAACACGACAGATGGACGAAATGATGGAGAATTTTTCCCACATCCTTCAACGTCTACAAATAACAACAGACGCATATTCATCAAGCAACCACTTTAGAGGAACCTCTCCATTGAAGGTACAATCTAATTTTTATATTCCCGTATTTGAAGGTTAGATCGATGCATATGCCCTAGAAAAAAGGTTAAATATGCTAGAAGGTTATTTCTTTGCTCACAATTTTTTCGACAAGGAAAAGATCACCTTCACACTCCTTAAGGCTCTCCCCCATGTCAAGCATTAGTGCGAAACTTACTGGGAGAAAATTTCCATAGAGGAGTCTGCAATATATGGGGTCGAGCCCACTTGGGATTTTTTGTGGATGCGGTCAAGGAAAAATATTACCCTATTGGTAACTATGATGACAAGTACATGAGATGGACAACACTATGGCAAGAGAGAGGCCAAACAATGATGAAGTTGATGAATACTTTACATACCTTTTGTACAAAGCTAGGTATCAAAGATTGCCAACGAAATCTGGCTTTGAAATACCGCGAGGCTCTGCATAGGTACATCCAAAACCAAATGGATTTCCTAGACATCTCATTACTAGGATCTACCTATGGATATGCTGTCAAAATCGAGCAAACTTTTACGCACCAGAACAAATGAGAGTTCAGGTATGCAAATCCACAACAACCAAAGTATGGTAAAGACAACCCTAACAACCAACCTCTAGAAAACCATTCCAAGCCACAAGAAAAGAAGGGTAACAAAAATACAAAGAAGGACACTATAAAGTGGTGTGATTTCCACAAAATCCCCTGGCACAACACTGATGAATGTTGCTCAAAACAATCATTGGTGGCTGAAATCAAAGAAAATGAGTTGAACCCTGATTATGAATATGATTCAGAAAATAATGGGAGAAGATAGATCATCGACACACACTCCACTACTACTGTCGCAACCAAAACAATTCAACCAGAAGAACCAACAGATCCTGAAAAGTGGGAGCATATTTTTCATTCACAGATGTGGGTGAAGGGGACCCCACTGCATTTTATTGTTGATAGCGAAAGCGAGAGAAACTCATCTCAACATAGGTCGTCAAACAATTTGGATTGTCGACAATACCATGCCCGCAACCATACAACATCTAGTGCTTCACCAGGGACGAGATCTTTGTTTCAACCAGTCATATGGCATTCATCCCTTCAAGGATGAGGTATTATGTATTGTTGCCCCACTGGATGTCTGTGCTATTCTTTTGGGAAAACCATATATGTGTAAGCGCCATGCTATTTATGAGTCTTGACCTCGTAGTTTCATTGTTACTCTGAGGGGTCATCTCTATAGGATATTAGAGGTAGTTTCGACTACTGTCCCACCAAAACAGTGTCACAAGGTAATCTCTCATACTATAAAATTCAACCCCTTCACAATCTATTCAAAAGGTGAACAAAAGGACACTACAACCACTATAGCCTTGGCCCAAGACCTTTCTATCCAACATAAACAGATTGCAAAAGAGAAAGAAGATATTGTTTATTCACCTACAATGGTGCCTACACACTCCCTAGTCAAGACAAGATACAACAGGTTGGTTGAACATATTCAACCCTACCAGCAATAGGTTGGTAACAACCTTCAACAAGCTAAGTAGTGCAACTTCTCCAGCAAGGCAAAGAGCTCACCAAGATTTGGATTCAACAAACGATTTCCCCTCTCCCCTGGGAAGTCAACACAATGGAGACCATTGTTTCCTAAGAAGGGATGATTGATCTAGTTGGATATTAGTGGCCAGCCACCTATTCCAACTAGATCAAAACAGTTTGTTGTAAATTTACTATTTTTAGTAGTTTTTCGGGTCCTAAACTTTTGAGCCCATTTTTTATCCGGAAATGATATTTTAAAGACTATGGTAAAGTTTATGCATTAGTTGATTTACCATTTAGGAATTAAAGAGAAGAAGAATATTTAATGAAAGAATAGTGAAACCATCATAAATAATGCAGATAAGAAAATACACATAAGGAACAACAAACCATAACACCAAATATTGATAACGGAGTTCGGCAAGGTTGTCTATGTCTCCGGGCCTTTGTCTCAATGGGGGAGGATTTCTTATTAATATTCAATGCTTCAAAATTACATCGGAAGTAAAACAAATGGATTACAAAATGGTTTATATGTGTTCTTCTCGACCTCAAGAATCCAACACAGCTAACGGCACTTAAAAAGGCTGAGTGTAGCTCTCAGAAATGGCCTCCAAAGTTCGCTTCCTCAATGGCCTCCCTACATAAAAATGGCTTAGGCTTCACAAAAAATTCACCATTTTGCTGTTTTGAACCTCCTTGGATCGTCAAAAACCTCTTTTTTATATAGATTTTGATTTGGGGATCCTATCCCAACTTTCTCCCAATATATGGCCTAAAAAAGGGCTCCAGATCCTCATTTTTGGGCAAAAATCCATAAAAATCATGCTAATAACTTTAAGAAACATATCATATGGTTTAAAAACCCATATTTGGGAAAATAAATGGCACGCACCCCTATGCTATGGGCTCCTGTTCATATGGGTTGCTACCATATGGCCACGCGCTAACCATGTTCCCTAGTCCTATGGCTTGGTCGTCGACCCCTAGTCGCTTTGAAGGCATGTGGCCTCGTTCTGGAGTGCAAGGTGTTTATTCTTAGCCCTTGGTTCCTCTTCTCTAGTTACATGGAATGGTACCCCTACGGTCTAGCTCATTGGTCAGTGGGCTAGCCCTACCGACCGACGCTACATTCCCCAAACTCGTGTTATCCAAACTCAAATAGATATGATGCCATATGTTTAAACAAGCAACAAATGCGCCAACACGATTGGCGCATGATGTGTAGTTTGTTAGTCGCCTGAAAGGTCAGGGGTTCGAGTCTCACGGAGTGAAAAAAATTTTTGAACAAGGCCTCATAGGCCTCATTCGAGGTGCAACATGGCACCTTGTGATTGAGCCATGTGTCACCTTCGAATTGGACTGTACCAAACCAATCAACGCACAGTCACCCTGCTAGTCAGCTTGTTGAGTCAACGTCATACGCCACGCGTCATGCCCAGAGCCTTCCATGTCACTACCACCTATCATCCATACCTTGCCAAGTGCCATGACCTGATCTTGCCACATCATCGTACGAACTTCCACGTCAACGTCCGTAAAGTCTGTGTGTCGAATCCGTACCATGCCAACTCGACCCTAAAAATGCCAAATCTCCCTGACATGTGTCACCTCTTGGTGTTGCCACATCATCATGTTGATGTCAACATGATGTCATTATGGCATCATATACCACATCATGTTGATGTACTTCTGACATCAACAGTACGACATCTAACAGTTGACTTTGACGTTTTTTGCATGTTTGGAAAAAACGTTCAAAGCGCCATAACTTTCGCATACGGTGTCCATTTTAAAAAAAATATATATTGTCAAAATTGACGCGACGATACTTTCGTGATGGCGCTGGTTTCATCTGATTCTGAGAAATTTGATTTTTAGACCTTTTTGGATCCATTTTGGATGAATTTTGAAGGCCTAAATGTCATTTTTTCACGATCGAGCACCTCATTCGTAGCCCAAGGATTTTATTGAACCCTCAAAATGAAGTTTCTCATCGATACCTTTCCAACGAGCTATTGTGTTCCCCAAACAAAGATTGTTTTCCAAAGTTACACCCCTGGGAAGTTGATACACCAAACTAACCAAAACGAGGTCCACAAAACTGTTGGCTTTTCATCTTCCGGGGTTATGGTTTTGGATTTTATTTATGTTAAAAAGGCCTTTGTAGCCTCATTGTAACAATAATCTTCTTGCGAATGAGCGTAGCCGTCACATCTCTTCTCGTAGATAAGTTGTCAACATTCTAGCGAGTCTTTAACTCTGTATTTCTACAGTTTTGTACATTTCACTCATTAATAGAAATTGTGTATTAATATATCTCTATGTTTATGGTTATATCTATGATGTATCTCTATTATATTATTGGATATATGATATATCTCTATACATTTATTTATTATATCTCCGCTCTCATTTCGTGCCAAAAATAATCTAGATCACAATAGGGAAACAGGGTTGGAAGGATGCCATGATGGAAAAGTATCAATCCATCATCAAGAATGATGTGTGGGAGATTGTGTCGAGGCCTGAGGGGAAGTCAATCGTGACTTCCAAATGGATCTACAAGATCAAGATGCAACATAGAGCAGACATTCACCCAGATTAGTCATGCTTATTCAACCAAGGGAGGATGATACATTCACTCATAGGGCTATGCTAGTAGTGAATGGCCCAGGTGTACTATTTTTCCTTATGCATGTTCATTTGATTAGGAGTGATAAATACTCGAGATACTAGATGCTAGTTGATGTTTCAACATAGGGAAAACATTCTCCTAGGTTGGTCATGCAGATTTGACCAAGGAAAAATAATACAATCACTCACGTGGCTTTACTAGTGGTGAATGGCCGAGGTCTAGTCTTTCAGTCATGTTGATTTGACTAAGAGTGATAAAGACTCAATATTGTAGATCCTAGTTGATGTTTCAACATCAGTCATACATTATCCCATATTGGTCATGCTGATTTGACCAAGGGAGGATGATACATTCACTCACGGGGATATGCTAGTGGTGAATGGCCCAGGATGTTGATGGTTCTCCAGTTAGCAACATCGGGAAAATATTCTCCAATATTGGTCATGTTGATTTGTGCAAGGGAGAATGATACATTCACAGGGATTTTCTAGTGGTGAATGGCCTAGGTGTAGTCTTTCTCCTTAGTCATGTTGATTTGATATGGAGTGATGAAGACTTGAGATGATAGATGCTTTCACATTGCCTGCTCCAGGATGGAGTGATCTATATTATTTAGATGTGCATGTTAGGAAATAATCATCAACATGTAGACCCAGAATGAGCTGGATCTCATAGAGAGTCAGTTGTCTTAGAGGGAGAGCTATAGAGGGAGCTCTCCCTCAGGTTTAGGTGGGAGAGAGACATCCCCTAGGATTGACAGACATGTGTCATGAGTCTAGGGTGAAGTTTGTATATTTCAGTGACAAATTTTGCGTGATGCAGAATGCCTCCCTCGCTGAGAGGGAGTGTTTATGTTTAAGCATTGGGTAGAGATTCTCCTAGATTAACCATGTTGATTACATTATATTATAAATATATAAATAATATATTTATAATATAATATATAAATATAAATAATCAATAATCAATAATTAATTAATTAATTAAAAGAAAATAATGGAAAATACATATCCATTAATGAAAGGCCACTCCATGTCAAAGCCCTCAATTGTATTGTAAGCATAAGACAATAATTATCATATTTGAAGATCATAAAATTCAACAAGATATACATAAATAACATAGTGTATCTTTTTTGCTTCACCCAATAACACTATGTCTCATGCCACAAACACGCTCGTGACGGATTGAGATCAAGATAGTGTTAAAACTCTAATCATAAGTTAGTTAGTTTACCTAATTGTTATACAGTTACATGACAATTATGGTCTTTTTGTATTATATATGTACGTCTATGTATATGATTATTTGTTCATTTGATGAATATAGAGTATGCCTTTTCTGCCAGTACTTATTTATCTATGTTCATCATGATTTCTTGATTGCTTGAGTTATTTCCATTATGTTTATGTTGTTTTCTTCATTATGAATCTAACAGTGGTATCAGAGCAATGAATGATTTCTATGTGCCTGGACATTGACAAATGATTCATGTGTGCCTAGACATTGACAAATGATTTATCAGAACAAGTTTATGATCATTGGGATTGTGATGGATACATTTTGAAGAGAGGGCATGCTTGGTGATACAAATATCAAGTTTTGGATGAATAAGAGAGATGGAGTGCATGCCCAGGCTGATATTTATTTTTATCATTTGATGATGAAAATGGAGCAGCAACAGTTGCGTACGGATTAAAAATCCCAACGATGATTTTATGCATTTTTTTTACCCTATTCTTTTTTGGCTACCTGTCGATTCGGTTTTAGGATATATTTTTATTATGGTAGAAGTTTTATTATTTAATTTTTTTGAAGGAGTCGATGGAATGTGTAACCATGATCCATGCCATGTTTTTCCCTTCAAAGATTACATAAAAAGATTAGAATAAACGGTATCTTCTTGTGGAGACGTACTTCCAGTAGTATTGTTATCCTCTTTAATATTTCCAGTAGAACCTCGATTTTTCGTTTTGGCTTCAGGTTCATTAAAAATTTGGCAGGAAGAGTCGATGACAACCGAGTCCTAGAAGGAAAGGAGGATATCGAATGACTCTCAACATTGACCACACCAGTCTATGTAAATTTAGTATGATTCTAAGTTTCTGTTTTGGCATCATAGTCCTTTAGATTTTCCACATCATCGTGTTTTCGAGAATCTTGGTGAATAGCCATAGTCTGCAAATGATCGAGATCGCACAACCGCCTGTTCAGGAAACAACATGCCAAAATCTCATAAGGCGAAAGGAATGACATAATTCAAACAACGACGTCCTCTGATATGTTATCGAGGGTTGTAAAAGGAGAAGAATTTGGATCATTTGAGATTTTGTTTTCTTCTGCGCTAAGGGGAGAAATTTGGGTTTTCTTACCTAGAGTTTTTGGCTTCTGAGGTCGCGGGTTCGATCCGTCAGATTCAACATCGATTGATCTTTGAGAAGCTCTGCCAAAGAACATTCTAGGAGATCTTGAGTCATCCTACACCATTTTTCTCAAACCAGGATAGTATCGTCTGTAGAGCGGTTTCGCCTGTAAATAAATTTTGAATGGTTGTTGTAAAATCGCTAACATATTGTAATTTCACCGACTGGATGTATGACCTCCTCCTCATTTTCTATATTTCAAGTTATAAGGGTTTCTTTTCATAGAGGAGTTATAAGACCTATTTTTAAGAGCATTTGTTAGTATGATTTTTGTAATGGAGTTATAAGGATGGAGTTATAAGGTAGTTGTAAAAAAAAAGGGGGGGGGGTCCACAAATTTTATTTGGTGTTATCATTTAAGTTGTAGACCTACTTGAAATTGAATAAGGGGGTCTCTCTAAGGATCTTTGTGTGTATCTAAGTCATTGGTTATCGTGTAGTTTTTGGCATTCATGCAATGAACGATCGCTCTTGGCATGGAAAACAAGATACAAAATTGAATTTTGTGGCATCAACATATAACAAACATCTCTCTTCCATATTCTGCATAATGGAAAGAATTGAAGAAATATTTACAAAATTGTACACATTAATTAACTCAACTACGAAATCTACAATTGTAGTAAACAAGTGCACTCTTAGTACAGTGATTACTTGTTTACAAGTAACACACAAGAAAGTTGATATGTTCAAACTTCAAAACAAAATGTTATCTGATGAGTTAAGTTTGCTTCGACAACAACAATGTGATTTCAACAAACAAAATGACATCAAGCATGAAAGTGACTTCAATGAAACATTCAGTTGACTAGTGATGAAAGTCATAAACATGAAGATGAATTAAATGAAGTCCCTATTACAAGAAAAGTTATCGATAAATATGGAAAATAAATTAGAATTGTTCGACCATGGGAAGAATTACATTTTAAACGAAATCGATATAGACTAGGATATGAAAATGATGCTAACAACCTTTTTCATATTCCTAATTATAGCGAACCTGTTTGCTTTGTGAGTGGAGATTTTTTGAATGATGATAAGAAGACAAAGCTTGAGGATATTGGTAAGGAACAGGTACAGGATATTGTTGATGATGATGTTGCTACAGATATTCCAGATCCTGATAATCGGTCGGATAAAGAACCCATACAGTGCAACCACTATCATTGGTTTGGCCATGATAAGTCAAATTGTTTTGATCTTCACCCATGCAGATTCTGTGGGAAGACAAATCACCTCTCAGTAAGGTGTCATAAGAGCAAGCATAAACATATTCATTTTGAATGGTTAGGAACATGGCGTTGGCGTTTGGAATCCAATTTATTAGATCATTCTTATCGACGGATTTATACAGAAGTACAACTATACTTGATTGGATATATTTCTACAATGGACGGACATGCATGTTTTTCAGGATTGGATGATATAGGCTGTTGTAACAGAAATCAAAATCGACTATACTGCACAAGGAGGAGGGAGCTCAGATGGGTGGAAAAGCACAGATCTCACTCGGATGGATTGAATGCATAAAGGGTTGGCTTCTTGTTCTCTATGACATTCTCTTTCAGAGGATTCTCGCCTGCCACCTTAAAAATCCCTTACAGCTACCTCCCCTGAATGGTTTAACCTGTATCCTAACTGGTGCAACAAGTTGAATTGGCCTAGAAATGGCAAAACATTTGGTAGAAGGAGGGGCACATGTTGTTATGGAATGCAGGAAAACAAGGGCCGCAAATGATTTGATACTGAAATGGCAAAAGGAATGCTCTGGGATGGGTGGCCTTATTGGTATAGAAGTGGTAGAGTTAGATCTTCTTTCGCTAGAATCTGTTGGAAAGTTTGCATCAGCTTGGAATGCTCGACATGTCCCCTACATGTTCTGATTAATAATGCGGGCATTTTCTCCATTGGAGCACCTCAGACTTTTTCTAAAGATGGCTTTGAAGAACATATGCAAGGTTTGGATGTATCCTGAGGGTCAATTGGAGAATGTTCTAAAGGCTCTTAGTTTGCTTCCCCAGATTGTAGCACGTATCCATGCAATTCCTCCGCTTAACTTGTCTTCTGTATGTGGAGCACGAGAATATGGATCAGGACTAAGTAGTCCCGAAGAAATAAGCCCAGCAAAGTTCCAGCCTTCGCAGGATTATGAGTGCAGTAAATCAAGCCCATATAGGCCATTGGCCAGAAGACAATAGACTCAAAAGAATTGCTTTGTTGTACAGATATATTTAATAAATGAGGATCGAATTGCTACCCGAAGCACCTATAATGAGAGAGTAAAGGTGCTTGTGCATCATGTGGCTGAGTCGCTCGAGTGTATGCAATTGTCCGTGATATGACTGCTGTTGGTCTTGGTTTGAATAAATTTTTCTATTCTTAGCTAATAACTGCATTCAAGAATAGGGAACCTGTAACAGAAGAGACCACATCTAAGATCATTGAACTAGTGAAGAAGTCAAAAGGTTGGAAGTTTCCAGTGCCAATGGAGATTCTGGAATGATTGGTGTGACCGAGGAAGAAATTTACAACATTCCTACTGCTGAGATTCTACAACGGCGTTACTTTAACAGACTATTAACTGTTTATCATACTGCTCTTCATGCTTGTGCTGATCTGGGCAGTAAAGACGTGGTAGATACAATTTCGGAGATGCTGAAGCAAGATGGTTATGTGCCTGATCTCTTTTGTGTGACACAAGTAATGAGGTGTTACCTACATTGCAGGGATATTAAAGGATCTAAAAGGATATTAGATGACTACATCAGCGCCGGGAAACCTCTTGCAATGGAATTCTATACTACACTGGTACAGGGAGCAGAGGGCACAACTCCTGGATGCCATTGTCATCAGTTCAAAGAATTCTCACCCACTGCCTACAGTGAACCAGGACGTTCTAATAATTTAGGGGCAAAATGATCGAACCTTCAGACTAGAACAGGCCTATCTTCTTCGAAGGCATATTGGAGAGAAATGTAAGGTTGTATTGATAAAAGAGTGCAGGCATGTTCCTCCATTGGAAAAACCCATTGAGTTGAAGGAGACGATACTCAACTTTTTGTTGCTGGATAATTAAATGCAGAAATGATAGCCTCCATGAAAATGATGTTCACAAGCCCGGTAGGTCAAGGCAATGAGATTGGAGGAGGTGGGGCCAGATGCTGCTCGTAAATTCTTTGGTCACACACAATGGCTCGTTAACTACTGGCTGCTACAGTAGGGTTTCAGTATTAGTATAGGAGACACCATTGTCGATGCTGCAACCATGGAGGTTATCAATGATACAATATCGAAAGCAAAGAAAGCAGCAGGTAGAAAGATCGATGGAGAGCGACGTCTGCCATTGGATTCTGAGTTGGAACAAGCAATAGGCTTTCGCCATGTAATTGATTTGATTATTTCTGCGGGAAATGTTATTATTGGTCACACTGCATGTTAGATTCCGCTCATAGCCACAACAAATTTATTATTCCCCTGCCGCAAACTGTGGTTGAATTTTCGTTTCGTAAAATCACCTGTTGGAGTTGGTTGGTCGTATTCAGACTACACATGCGATAATGATGTATTATGGTAGGTGGCTGGGACGTTACCCTTCGTGTGATACTGGGGGGGGGCGTTACCATGCACCAGGCACTCATCAGAAGGTGATGCAGAACATGGAGGTCAAGGTGAATTGTAGTTGGGATGCCTTACGCTGAAATGAGCAGCCCGCCTGTCTAGATACTCTCCTGCGAGACTCTCTCTCTTCCTCTCGATAGTGCCAGTGTTTGTGGTGCAAGAATCAACGAAAGATGGTATTCTACAGATGGACGCTCTGTGATGATGGTTCGTGAGAACTGTAGTATGAATGCAGCATGAGGAGGGAGATGGAGGAGCCATCGTCACCCTCTCAGGTCCATAATGGTTCAATCTTTAAATTGTGTCGCCTACACGAGAACTTGCGGCTCAAACAGAGAAAGTGATACTCGCCATAGGAAATCTCATAAATGTTCAAGCTCATGCATGTATTCGTGGCAAGGGCACAGATATTGCTCTATGAAACTCCGTTAGCATCAGGGAGACATGTTTTTGTTTCAAGGATGCTGCCATTCAGTGACTTTGTCAAGATGGTGGCCAAGATATGTCCACAGTATAGAGTACACTGTTTCAATACGCAAAACCCTAATTCCTGGCACGCGAACAATCCATCAAAGAAGTGGAACGATATCGGACTCGTCTTTAGTCCCATAGAACAAGCGATCAAAGAATCTATAGCAAGTTTGCAAGAGAAGGGATTTCTGGACAAGCTGGACTTCTCTGGCCGATGCCTAGGAGTTGGAACTAGGTATGACATGTGGGTTGAGCTTTCGAGAGGAGAAAAACAAGATGGCATCAAGCCTGCTCCAGATACTGATTTTTTTATGAAGGCGATCGTTGTGGAAGAAGCTTATCGCCTTCAGATTTTGAACTTGGGACAAAGTTTAAAAATGTTAGCAAATGAAAGAGACAAAGCCGTGCGTAACCTGGCAGCATCGTTTGGAGATTTTGAGATTACGACGTGCATTATAGCGAAGCATGACACGTTTGTATAGGATTTCTTTAGATTCAGAATATCTTCTTGATAGGCATATTATTAATTGTGACTTATTTTCAGCGACAACACAGCAAAGAGAACAAAAAGAAAACAGTAAACAAGTTGAACTTGCTTTCCTTTGGATATGAAGCGGAAGAGGAGCAGAAGGTCTTGGCAGCTGTGAAGGAGAATATCAAAAGAAGTCATGATGTACTGAATGATCCTCGGCTTTAAAAGGAGGGTCAGAGACGGTGGAATTGGATCCTTTAAAATCAAAGAGAAAGAAGGAAATACAGTCATCTATGAGATAAGCGCTCACTGTTAAGAAGAATGTTGCTTTAAATGAGGAGGATGGGAAAGCACTATCTGATTCAAGTAGCTGGAGGCGATAAAGTGTGAGACACATCTTTTAAACCAAATTTTGATGCATGGCCACTAGGTAGCGGAATTCCTAACTCTGAAGATTGGAGAAGCAAAGCGCGATCTTTATTGCATTCATATTGTGTTCGAAGGCTTTCTGTTAATTCATCTCCTCTATACCTGAACGAGTTTTTTCCAGCGCATACTAATGTTTGTAACATCCGAGCTTCCGGCAGAGGCACCTGGCAATCGCGGAGCCCGGAAGACAAAACGCTTCAAATTCCTGGAACGCAAAGAGTTTCAGATCTTTCTTTTAAAAAGATATGATGTATGTAATGAAGGGGAGGGAACAACCTGGGAGCCTTTTCACAGGCTGGGTTTGTAATGCATTTTTTATCAAATATAGAACAGAGTTTTCAAGAGATTCTATACTTTGTCACTGTCTAATTCCGTCTTCTTCATTTATTATTGTTTCTGAAGTTTTCATCACTGTTTTTTGCCTTATGTTCATTATTTCAGCTTGTATGGTTACAATTCAGTACAACCTCTGCTATAGCTATCTGAAGCATCCCTTAATACGCAGTTTTTCCTCTGTTTTGCCGTGAGTAAAATAAGACCTGTGCTTTAATCGTTTTTCCTCATTTACAAGTTTTATTTGTGCGCAGCCTTTCCTATGTCTTTCTATAAGTGAGAAAAGACCTGCGTTCAGATATTTGAAGTTCCAATGTTATTTCTTCTACTGAAAGGAAGACCAGATGCTTGGCTTTTTCTTTCAATTTTGTTCATCTCTATCTGCTATCCATCCTCATGATTTTTTAATGAATTAGACAAACGAGGGCATGCCTTTTGTTCTTGATCTATAAATGAGTGGAATGACTATTTTGGACCTGGTTCTAGAAGCCTCCTATGACTGACCGATCAACAAGATTTATTTCTTTTAAAAATGTGCTAAGACTTGGCTCTTTCACAGCCTAGAGTCGACTCTTACGACAACATTTTCTGGTGCCGTTGTCGGGGACAGAGGATGCGGTTATCTTCCCTGGGGTACGACAAAGTTCGGATCTGTCTCTTGATGGTGAACAAGGGATAGGCATTCAGTTGGTCGTGATCATTCACCTGGAGACTCCTTGGTTCGTAGACTCTACATGATTTTGTTGGCGACTCCACTGGTCTCAAATGTCGAGCTCGTTCGCTGCTCAGATTGCTGCAAGGTTTGCTCCTCTGGACTTTGCAAATGTTTATGGCTTTCCAAACACTGTTCCAGACATTAAAGTTTGGGGAGATATTCTTCGTAAATTTGGAGAAGATGAGGATGACAATCCTGGTCAACATTTGTTTGAATTCCACAAGCTCATGGAAGAATTAAATGTACATCATGAAGACGTCCTCATGAAATTATTTATGTTTTCATTGGAAAAGGATGCTAGACTCTGGTATAAATCTTTACCCCATTCCACTATTCCTTCATTGAAATGTTTTCACACACTTTTTCATCAACACTGTAAGAGGATATATTCTGTTGAAATCCTTTTTGAAGATTGTTGTGATACAAGTCCCCTTGAGGAGGAGGAAGAAACAATAGAAATTTCTCGAGTTGATGAAAACGATCAATATGAGGAAGAGTTGGCTCATGAAGATGCTAGATCTTGTGAACTTACTCAAGAGGAAGATGTAAATCTGTCTTTAAATGGAAAAAATCAGGTATTTTATGGAATTTTACAGCAAGTTAATGAACCTATTTATGACGGTTTCCTACCAGAAGATCAGATTTTAGACTCTGCTTTATTTCATGAAAAAGATATGGCTGTCATGTTCAATGATCCTGAGCATCATGAATCAGAACAAAGAGTATTCATGGATGTTTTAAAACCTCAGTATGATATGTTTTTCCAAGACCCTTTTGTTGATCTTTTGGATTCATTTAATGGAGGAATATGCTATGTCATGAATGTTTGGTCACGAGAATTGATGGAAGGTTTGCACATCCGTGATCACCAACAGGTCAGATGGGGATTGTCAACTTCCTTTTTCAGCCTGCTCGAAGAAAGTGTAAAAAAGTTTCAAATAAGTAGGCAATTATTGGATTGGCTTCACTGGCATTTTCGTATCATTTGATTCTGGAAATCTTTCAGCAGTTAGAGTAGGTGATGTGTATAAATAAGCTTCATTTCAAGCATTAGATTACATTGATAGTTTTCAATATGTTTTCAGTTCAGTATCCAGTATGGTTTTGTTATAAGCATTACGACTCAATAACCTAATGGATAAATAAGTAGTTTTTCGTTCCGTTGAGATGCAAGTATTCGATAATTTCGGGAATCCAAATGGATGAAGGCACTTGGTCTACGGTTCTTGGCACTTTCAGGAAAGCACCATCCCTAGTTGGAGCCAATGTTGTAACAGAAATCAAAATCGACTATACTACACAAGGAGGAGGGAGCTCAGATGGGTGGAAAAGCATAGATCTCACTCGGATGGATTGAATGGATAAAGGGTTGGCTTCTTGTTCTCTATGACATTCTCTTTCAGAGGATTCTCGCCTGCCACCTTAAAAATCCCTTACAGCTACCTCCCCTGAATGGTTTAACCTGTATTCTAACTAGTGCTACAAGTGGAATTGGCCTAGAAATGGCAAAACATTTGGCAGAAGGAGGGGCACATGTTGTTATGTCATGCAGGAAAACAAGGGCCGCAAATGATTTGATACTGAAATGGAAAAAGGAATGCTCTGGGATGGCTGACCTTCTTGGTATAGAAGTGGTAGAGTTAGATCTTCTTTCGCTAGAATCTGTTAGAAAGTTTGCATTAGCTTGGAATGCTCGACATGTCCCCTACATGTTCTGATTAATAATGCAGGCATTTTCTCCATTGGAGCACCTCAGAATTTTTCTAAATATGGCTTTGAAGAACATATGCAAGGTTTGGACGTATCCTGAGGGTCAATTGGAGAATGTTGTAAAGGCTCTTAGTTTGCTTCTCCAGATTGTAGCAAGTATCCATGCAATTCCTCCTCTTAACTTGTCTTCTGTATGTGGAGCACGAGAATATGGATCAGGACTAAGTAGTCCCAGAGAAAGAAGCCCAACAAAGTTCCAGCCTTCGCAGGATTATGAGTGCAGTAAATCAAGCCCATACAGGCCATTGGCCAGAAGACCACAGACTCAAAAGAATTGCTTTGTTGTACAGATATATTTAATAAATGAGGATCGGATTGCTACCCGAAGCACTTATAATGAGAGAGTAAAGGTGCTTGTGCATCATGTGGTCGAGTCGATCGAGTGTATGCAATTGTCCGTGATATGACTACTGCCGGTCTTGGTTTGAATAAATTCTGCTATTCTGGGCTAATAACTGCATTCAAGAACAGGGAACCTGTAACAGAAGAGACCACATCTAAGATCATTGAACTAGTGAAGCAGTCAAAAGGTTGGAAGTTTCCAGTGGAAATGGAGATTCTGGAATGATTGGTGTGACCGAGGAAGAACTTTACAACATTCCTACTGCTGAGATTGTACAACGGCGTTACTTTAACAAACTATTAACCGTTTATCATACTGCTCTTCATGCTTGTGTTGATCTGGGCAGTAAAGAGGCGGTAGATACAATTTCGGAGATGCTGAAGCAAGATGGTTATGTGCCTGATCTCTTTTGTGTGACACAAGTAATGAGGTGTTACCTACGTTGCAGGGATATTAAAGGAGCTAAAAGGATATTAGATGACTACATCAGCACTGGGAAACCTCTTGGAATGGATTTCTATACCACACTAGTACAGGGAGCAGAGGGCACAACTCCTGGATGCCATTGTCATCAGTTCAAAGAATTCTCACCCACTGCCTACAGTGAACTAGGACGTTCTAATAATTTAGGGGCAGAATGATTGAACCTTCAGACTAGAACAGGCCTATCTTCTTCGAAGGCATATTGGAGAGAAATGTAAGGTTGTAGTGATAAAAGAGTGCGGGCATGTTCCTCCGTTGGAAAAACCCATTGAGTTGAAGGAGACGATACTCAACTTTCTGTTGCTGGATAATTAAATGCAGAAATGATAGCCGCCATGAAAATGATGTTCACAAGCCCGGTAGGTCAAGGCAATGAGATTGGAGGAGGTGGGGACAGATGCTACTCGTAAATTCTTTGGTCACACACAATGGCTCGTTAACTACTGGCTGCTACAGCAGGGTTTCAGTATTAGTATAGGAGACACCATTGCCGATGCTGCAACCATGGAGGTTATCAATGATACAATATCGAAAGCAAAGAAAGAAGCAGGTAGAAAGATCGATGGAGAGCGACGTCTGCCATTGGAGTCTGAGGTGGAACAAGCAATAGGCTTTCGCCATGTAATTGATTTGATTATTTTTGGGGGAAAGGTTATTATTGGTCACACTGCATGTTAGAGTCCGCTCATAGCCACAGCAAATTTATTATTCCCCTTCCGCAAACTATGGTTGAATTTCCGTTTCGTAAAATCACTTGTTGTAGTTGGTTGGTTGTATTCAGACTACACATGTGGTAATGATGTATTATGGCAGGTGGTTGGGATGTTACCCTTCGTGGGATAATGGGGGGGGCTTTACCATGCACCGGGCGCTCGTCAGAAGGTGATGAAGAACGTGGAGGTCAAGGCGAAGTGTAGTTGGGATGCCTTACGCTGAAACGAGCAGCCCGCCTGTCTAGATACTCTCCTGCGAGACTCTCTCTCTCTTCCTCTCGACAGTGCCAGTGTTTGTTGTGCAGGAATCAACGGAAGATGGTATTCTACAGATGGACGCTCCGTGATGATGGTTCGTGAGAACTGCAGTATGAATGCAGCATGAGGAGGGAGCTGGAGGAGCCATCGTCGCCCTCTCAGTTCCAGAATGGTTCAAGCTTTAAATTGTGTCGCCTACACGAGAACTTGTGGCTCAAACAGAGAAAGTGATACTTGCCATAGGAGATCTCATAAATGTTCAAGCTCATGCATGTATTCATGGCAAGGGCACAGATATTGCTCTATGAAACTCCGTCAGCATCAGGGAGACATGTCTATGTTTCAAGGATGCTGCCATTCAATGACTTTGTCGAGATGGTGGCCAAGATATGTCCACAGTATAGAGTACACTGTTTCATTACGTGAAACCCTAATTCCTGGCACGCGAACAATCCATCAAAGAAGTGGAACGATATCAGACTCGTCTTTAGTCCCATAGAACAAGCGATCAAAGAATCTATAGCAAGTTTGCAAGAGAAGGGCTTTCTAGACAAGCTGGACTTCTCTGGTCGATGCCTAGGAGTTGGAACCAGGTATGACATGTGGGTTGAGCTTTCGAGAGGAGAAAAACAAGTTGGCATCAAGCCTGCTCCAGATACCCATGTTTTTATGAAGGCGATCGTTGTGGAAGAAGCTTATCGCCTTCAGATTTTGAACTTGGGACAAAGTTTAAAAATGTTAGCAAATGAAAGAGACAAATCCGTGCGTAACCTGGCAGCATCGTTTGGAGATTTTGAGGTTATGACGTGCATTATAGCGAAGCATGACACATTTGTACAGGATGTCTTTAGATTCAGAATATCTTCTTGATAGGCGTATTATTACTTGTGACTTATTTTCAGCGACAACACAACAAAGAGAACACAAAGAAAATAGTAAACAAGTTGAACTTGCTTTCCTTTGGAGATGAAGCGGAAGAGGAGCAGAAGGTCTTGGCAGCTATGAAGGAGAATATCAAAAGCAGTCATGATGTACTGAATGATCCTCGGCTTTAAAAGGAGGGTCAGAGATGGTGGAATTGGATCCTTTGAAATCAAAGAGGAAGAAGGAAATACAGTCATCTGTGAGAGAAGCGCTCACTGTTAAGAAGAATGTTGCTTTAAATGAGGAGGATGGGAAAGCACTATATGATTCAAGTAGCTGGAGGCGATAAAGTGTGAGACACATCTTTTAAGCCAAATTTTGATGCATGGCCACTAGGTAGCGGAATTCCTGACTCTGAAGATTGGAGAAGCAAAGCGCAATCTTTATTGCATTCCTATTGTGTTCGAAGGCTTTCTGTTAATTCATCTCCTCTATACCTGAACGAGTTTTTGCCAGTGCATACCAATGTTTGTAACAGCAGAGCTTCCGACAGAGGCACCTGGCAGTCATGGAGCCCAGAAGACAAAACTCTTCAAATTCCTGGAACGCAAAGAGTTTCAAATCTTTCTTTTAAAAAGATATGATGTATGTAACGAAGGGGGGGGGACAGCTCGGGAGCCTTTTCACAGGTTGGGTTTGTAATGCATTTTTTATCAAATATAGAACAGAGTTTTCAAGAGATTCTATACTTTGTCACTGTCTAATTCCGTCTTCTTCATTTATTATTGTTTCTGAAGTTTTCATCACTGTTTTCTACCTTCTGTTCATTATTTCAACTTGTATGGTTACAATTCAGTACAACCTCTGTTGTAGCTATTTAAAGCATCCCTTAATACACAGTTTTTCCTCTGTTTTTCCATGAGTAAAATAAGACCTGCGCTTTAATCGTTTTGCCTCATTTACAAGTTTTATTTATGCGTAGCCTTTCCTCTGTCTTTCTATAAGTGAGACAAGACCTGCATTCAGATATTTGAAGTTCCAGTGTTATTTCTTCTACTGAAAGGAAGACCAGATGCTTGGCTTTTTCTTTCAGTTTTGTTCATCTCTATCTGCTATCCATCCTCATGATTTTTTAATGAATTAGACAAACGAGGGCATGCCTTTTGTTCCTGATCTATAAATGAGTGGAATGACTATTTTGGACCTGGTTCTAGAAGCCTCCTATGACTGACTGATCAACAAGATTTATTTCTTTAAAAAATGTGCTAAGACTTGGCTCTTTCACATCCTAGAGTCGACTCTTGCGACAACATAGGGTATGATCGGGGCCCAGTTGATGTAGTCTTTTGAGTTGAAGATCGACTCTTCAGACTCCACCGGAAAACGGTTTGATTAACCTTTTCCACTTGACATTGTGAAAGCGTACACATTGTTCCAGTAACTTATATAGGTGCTGGATCTCTTCTTGGCCATACTTGTGAATGAAGGTCAAGGGAATTTGAGCCACTTGTCCCTGACAAGGGGGAAATCTAAAGTTTTCAGTCAGGTTCCAAGTTTAATTTAGAGCCTATGAATAGATGATCAAGTATGCAACCTAGTTCCCGGTATGCAATCGTGTTCCTGAACATATTGTTGTTGATATGGTTTGTGGTCAGCTTAAAACTACCAATTAGGCAGAAGACATGAAGTTTTGCTTGTTACATTTTCAGATTTTTGAGCCTTGAGTTCTTGTTAGTTTATGGTCAACTTAAAACCATGTCATTTAGTAGAAGACATCATATTCCGCTAGACATTCAGTTTGTGGTCATCTCGAAACTACCAGACTGGTTTGTGGTCATCCTGAAATCACCAAATGAGTTTTTGGTCACCCTTAAACCACCAATTTAGTAGAAGACATCATCTTCTGCTATTTTTTTCAAAGTTCGGAGAGCATCTTCAACCAGCCCTCTGAATATCTGCTTGACACATGGTTGATTGTCAAGTAGTGGCAGTTTTTCAGGCAAGAACGAACTTATCATTAAGGGGGGATGTTAAAACTCTAATCATAAGTTAGTTAGTTTACCTAACTGTTATACAGTTACATGACAATTATGGTCTTTTTGTATTATATATGTATGTCTATGTACATTATTATTTTCTTATTTGATGAATATAGAGTATGAATTTTCTGCCAGTATTTATTTATCTCTGTTCATCATGATTTCTTGATTGCTTGAGTTATTTCCATTATGTTTCTGCTATTTTCTTCATTATGAATCTAACAGATAGCGCAGTCAAAGATGGGTTAAATCATGTCCATTAAAAATCTATTTATTATTTTAATGGATGTGTAGTAAACATGGAACGAAACCATAACACCTATCAAAAATAACAGAAAGGATCCACACATATAATACAATTGTTTTCAACTAAGAAGCTGAGAAAGATGAAGAAAATCATATACTAAATCACAATTTATGTTGTTCAAAATGTTTTTTTAAATCCATAAATAAATTCAACACCGTGAAAAATTCTTTAAACATTTAAATTATACAAACTAAATCACTCAAATTTAAAATTATAACAATTTTTAATAAAATTTCCAACAAAATTGATTAAAAAACCAATAAAAACTCTAACCAATCAAATTATCAAACTATACATTAACATTATATTGTGGCTTATATGTTTATTATTAAGCTATTATGTTACTACCCTGAATGGCCTTCCCAAGGAATTACGGCTTCACGCCTATAAGCTCTCAAACGACAATTACGTTGAGTTGACAAAGTCAAATATGTCAACCATTCTAATTATGATATTTTGTTTGCACTACACCATTCTCACGTGAATGACTATATGGCGTGGGAATTGCAAACTTCTATACAAAAATATTGACCGTCAGAACTTTTATGTTACTACTCTGAATGGCCTTCGCAAAATATTGACCTTTAGGAGTTGGTTAATTTAATTTTTGAATTTGAGATATAAATTTGGATAAAATAGTTATTTTTAATTGTTAATTGCATTTTTGAATGTATAAATGTATTCAACCTGTTGAAAAAATGGTAAAATATTTGGATTATACAAACTTAAGCACTCAAATCTGTAAATCCAACCATTTATCATTTAATTTCCAACAAAATCAAAAGAAAAAAATTAGTGAAAAACAATTAAAAAAATAGACAATTAAAAACAATTATTACCTCGGAAGACATATACCTATTGGAGATGGGCACAATTAATCACCTTTTAATCTAAAATTTGAATGCATCAGTTAACCTGTTTACTTTTTAACATTTACCTAATCATATTAAGAAATCACTGTACCACCATATGATTGCCACATTTAACTGATAAACCTTTGGAATTACCACATTTAAGATTAACTTTTGGATTTCCTCAACTCTATGTGCGTTTCAGCTGGCCATGCGTTTAAATTCACAGTGATATATTAGAGTGCTGTCCGTCCAAATAACTTTCAATGTTCACCAGCCGCAACGTACACTGAAATACTGTCCATCCAAATAACTTTTAACATTCACCAACCACTTTGGGGCTATGCTAGTGTTACTACTCTAGGGCCTTCCCAAAGATTCACGGCTTCACAGGTATAGCTCTCAAACGACAATTACGTTGATTTGACAATTTCAAATATGTGAACCATTCTAATTATGATATTTTGGATATTTTGTTTGCAGTACACCATGCTCACGTGAATGCCTATATGACGTGGGAAAGTCAAACTTGTATACAAAAACTTTAACAGAACTTGATAGATAAGTGGCCTTAAATTTATTAGATTTTATGTATAATAGTGTAAAAGCGTCAGCCCGTGAACTCCACACGGGCATGGAATGATCGTTGGGAATCAAAGATGGTTGTGGAAATAGAACCGGAATTCAAAGTTGTTGTGGAATTTTACCCTAAAGGCAAGCGCCCAGATCCAGAGATAAAATGATGCAGTGCATGGTTGTTTGACCCTTATATTAATCCCTACGAAGTCTACTCTCAAACATAAATTAATCATTAATCATTGGCTGTGCAACCTCGATGATTTCTAATCCTGTATATCTATTGGAGATGGGCACAATTAATCACCTTTTAATCTAAAATTCTAATCTGATGGTTAACAATTGAAAATGTTGGCATATTCTTAGTGGTCCTCCCAAATCAATGAATATGATTTACTCTTCATAACTTCCTTGTATTTTTGAATGCATCAGTTAACCTGTTTACTTTTTAACATTTACCTAATCATATTAAGAAATCACCGTACCACCATATAATTGCCACATTTAACTGATTAACTTTTGGAATTACCACATTTAAAATTAATTTTTAGATTTCCTCAACTCATTGTCCATGCATTTCAATTCACCTGTCCGTCCAGATAATTTTCTAAGTTCACAGCCACTTTGCGGCTGTGATCAATACAATAGACTCTATAATATCAATAACAATACTTGTAAAATCATAACTCAATCACACTTCTCACAATCAACGCTTTGTGAGTCCAACAAAATAAGCACATACACCTCACTTCATTTCACTATAACACCTCCATGTAATGATGCCTCTGTCCTCTCTACGAAAATGACACTTATCCAAAAAGCCATCAAATCAACATCCCTATAGGAGAACTTCATATAGCACCACAAGCTGCAACTCCTCAACGATGACTCTCCTTCTATGTGTTTCACGTCTTCACATCAACCACACAGGAAACTATGTTTCATAGGTCTACAAATACCTAAACGGAACAACGAACAACAGTGTGGTTTCCATTCACACATGCTCACGGGCAGACAGATCACGGACAACTTGGTCCCTCGTACGTTGCGATTATATGGACAAAATCTCGAGCAATGAGTGCAAGAATATCAACGCAAGGCACCACTCCTGGGCACACCTTCTCCACTGGAGCTAAATCAAAATGAACTGAATTTCGAGATAAAATTTGTAAGGTCTCCTCAATCAAGCATCCTATTGTAAGGTCTCCTCAATCAAGCATCCTAGCCAACATTCGTAGTTACTCCATCACAGGTTGCTCCAACTCGACATATGCATTGTCAAGTTGCTTTTGCTCTTCCTCTCGAACCTCCTTTTCAGTCTTTCTTCCCTTCTTTCTTTTGTAGTAGACACTCATGAAAGTTCCCACGGCTCTGTATTTTTCTCTGCAACTGTTGTAGAGTGAA
>JASDQU010589357.1:69801-86442 GCA_032191745.1 Picea mariana | reverse complement strand
CCATTAACAACACCAAGTTGATAATCTAGTTCAATCATCATTTTCAATATGTGATAAAATTACCAAAAAACACACAAATATGTAGCAACAGGATAAACAAAAGAACATAAATTCATACTAAGAGTAAGATTGACATGGGCATTTGGCTAGTCTTAAATGTTGGACATGTTTCATTCAAGCTAATCCATTTGCTTTCTATTATTGTAAAGAAAAACCAGAAATTGACTAAATAAACTATTGCACTTCACAACAACAATTCTATAATGAATGCGAGACTTCTCTTCCTCAAAGTGTTTCTTGGGTAGGGCAAAGGTCTTTCTTTATCAAATCCATAATGTCTTTCACATACCATACAACTATTTTCTACGGCTTACACAATTTTGGTACCTGACATTTGTAATACAACATTTCATATTTATTGACATGGACACTCTTGTTGCCATACAAAATAGGCCATCCAAATTATCTCTATGATAAATAGTATACACACAAAGGAAACTATAGCATGTGTGCATATAGATATGTCTACTAAGGTGAGTGTAGGGAAATGGGTGAATCTCATTAAAAAATTTAATTTTTATAGAAAAATAATTATATAAACTATAGCATGTATGCATATAGATATGTCTACTGAGTGTAGGGAAATGGGTGAATCCCATTGAAAAATTTATTTTTTATAGAAAAATAATTATATTAAAATTAAAAAAAATCAATTGTTTTATTTTTTAATTTTCACTTTTCAATAATTCACCTCTTCTATAATTCACAATTCACCTCTTCTTTTTAAAGCTTAGGATGAATATTTAACTTTCAATATTTCACATTTCAATTGTAGAAATATAATGAGATGAATATCGAGGATACTAAGTGTATGAGAAGCACCAAACTATTATGCAAAAATGATGAAATGAATGCAACTAGTTGAAATTTGTTTACTCTTTAAAAAATAACCATCACACTCGCGTGATGCCTTGTCCTCTCACATCTCGCTTGGCTTATGCCACCTTTTTTTTTTTCTAGGTAACTATCCAGGATTCCTTGTCCTCTCACATCGTTCTCACTGTTTCTTACTTAGAGCCACAATGATTCCTTGTCCTCTCACGTCCCTTTTGACTTCACTCACCTCCTTGTCTTAGAAAGGCACCATGACGAGCGATAAGCTTGGCATATTTATATACTACAAAGAGGTCTATATGAATCTCAATAACATGTCATGCATAATCAACATCTAATAGAGTAGGTCTATATGAATCTGGGTCTACATGAATCTCAATCACATGTCATGCATAATCAAACAACATTTAATAGAGTAGAAAGAAAAACAACAAAAAACTATAAATTGATTATTGATTTATAAAATGATCAAAGCTTAGCGTTGTTTTATGGAGGTTTTTTTCCTTCAAAGCATGACAAAATTTGGTTAGAGCACTATTATGGAATCTTATTATGATTCTATCAAAGCATCACAAAATTTGGTTAGAGCACTATTCTGGAATCTTATTGTGATTCAAAGGGTTAGAAAATTATTCTTGAATCTTATTGGAAAGACAAATGTGTTAAAATTGTGTGACCTGATTACTTTGTAATTCAAGAATGGGTAATTTAGCTTATGGGTATAATAAAGAGTATTGATCAAAGCAATCCAAAGAGCATTGATCAAAGCATTTGCTTATGCACGAAACTTCTTTGATTTATATGCAGTGTGGCCTATTGATGTTATTCAACTTAATTTTTTTGGCTTTTGATTGAGTTGTATCAAGAATCTACAAAAATGTCTAAAAACACAATGATAACTTTTAGTTTCTCTTAGTCATTTCATTAATGGATTCTCTTTATATATTACCAAATCTTCGTCACATACTCCCTGTGATGTCTATTAACAATCAACAAAGTGGAAACTTCTTTTGATTGATATTAGACACATAAACACTCTCTTTTAATAACATAACCACCCAAACTACATCCCAAAGTATATCATAAGTACATTCACTCAATTCTCATGAGTCCCTTAGTGTGCACTAAATTCTTGCATGACTATTAACACTCAGTCCCCTTGGGTATTCGATGAAGCATCCTAGAGAGCTCCACCCAAAGGAGAAGTAAGGGGAGCAATCTTCCTCATTCAAAGTCATACCCTGAGCTTCAAAGCCAACATTGGCCAATCAAAGTGAGTTTAGTACCTTGAAATTAGTCTTACTCCTTGCAAATACCTGTTATTTTCGTGATGCCGATGAATCACTCGTCCGCATGCCAGCGATTTAGAGTACCCAGTGAAATGAGTCGACGCTCTGATATTTGTTGAAATTCTCATTATTATGAGTTGACTCCGTGATATTTGTTGAAATTCTTATTATTTTCAATGGCCATTACTCAATCCTTGTTGCGTGCATCTACATGAAACCAATAACTCAATGAATCAACACTTTCGTCACGTCACGTTGGTAAAAAAAAAATGTTGCATGGGCCAGTCTGAACGAGTTCAATTTCATCACGTCAAGTTGGTAAAAACGTGGTCTCATTTATATTCTATTTAAAAAAAAACACCGTCAGGAAGTTTCAAACTTCAAAAAAATTCTACATGAAGATTGGACAGCGTTTGTGTTTTTTAAATTCACGAGTTCAAATGAAAAAATCATCAGATAGGCTAAAAAGTAAGCCCATGTAAATTAAATAAAAACAAATATATAAAAAGTCAGAAAGCATATTTTTTAAAATTCGAAAAAGTCTGAAAGCGTTACTTTTGATCGGTAGCAAATCACAGCAAATGTATTTGAGTGGTGGTGTTGGAGACAATTATAAGCTTCGCGCCTCATAAATGATCTTATCTTATTTTCTGACTTCTTTTTGATATAATACTAATAAATGATTTGGATGAAATTCCTTTCAAGATGTTACATTCCAAAAAGATTTCAAACCAAAATATAAGGGTCCAACTTGTTAAAGATGCTTTCAGATAACGATTGACATTGTTGGGAATTTCGTAAAGTTTTTGTTTTATTGTTAGTGATGATGATTTTTTTTTGTTTTATTGTTATTAGAGATGATCACGACTATAATCAAGACAAACAAGCAATCATGATGAGGATGAAGACAAAAATGATGATGAGGATGATGATGGGACGATGATGAAGATGACGACGACAATAATAAGGATGATGATGATTGTTAACCTCCATTAAGAGCAATTTTGGTCTATTACACTTTAAAAAAAATAGTAAGGAATTACTTGGATTGCTATGCTTGTAATCTAATCCAGGTAAATGGATTAGGGCTTTTGGATGCCACATGATCCTATGTATTATATTGTAATTTCATAGTCAATCTTGACCATTCATTATTAGGTCACAGATATGATGGTAGACGTTATGTTGGTACCTTCTTTTTCCTAGAATGCAACCTCTTTTTAAAAGAGGGCATTGTATTGCAACAATGTATGGTGAGATATTGTAGTGTGTGTGAGAGAGGAGACTATGAGAGAGTGGAGAAGAGGTTGCAGTGGATGTGTTTTAGGTGTTCTTCCTTCATTTTGTTGGACGGATAAAGGAAGGATTGACTATTTCTCCATGAACATAGTCCCTATCGGGTGAACCATGTATATTGATGTCTCTATTGTATTGTGTTCTTTTATGTTTTATTTCCACATTCATTTTGATTCGTTTCATTATTATTGCTTCATGATCCTATTCCTATCAACTGGTATCAAAGTCGAAGGTCTATTTGGTTGATAAAATTGCAAGAAAGGAGGGCTCCTATTTCAAGTGGGAGCAATGGTGGAAGAAGGAAAGTTTAGGGCCGAGAATTTTAATGACCAAAAAAACCAGCTATGGAATATGCAGATGGAATGTTATCTATATCAGAAGAATATTTTCTTACCATTGGGTGGAATAACAAAGAAGTCGACGACTATGAAGGACAAAGAATGGGTGGTTCTTGACAGAAAGGTACTAGGAACAATATGGTTGCGCCTGGTAGCATCAATGGATTTCTACGTTTCAAAAGAAAAAAAATGGAAGATCTGGTAAAGGAAATGACTAAATTGTATGAAGAACCCTCAACCTACGATAAGGTATTTCTTATGAAGTGTTTATATAATATGAATATGTGAGAAGGGGGGTCTATTGCTAATCATTTAAATGAGTTTAACATAACTATCACTAGTTAGTTAAATTATGTAGGAGTAAAATTTGATGATGAGGTTAGAGATATTTTGATTTTGTGCTCATTACTAGAAAGATGGAATGGCTTGGTAATGGCTATGAGTAATTCTATCTTTGGTTCAAACACTTTAAAGTCTGATGATGTTGTTGGTGTTATCCTTAGCAAGAAAATGCGACAGAAAAGAACAAGTGAAACACCATGTAATGCTTTGACTATGGAGAACAAGGGAAGACAAAGGGAGAGAGGAAAGAATCCAAAGAAACATGAGAAGTATAAGAATGGAAGATCCAAAACCAGAGGGAGGTTGGAGTGATGGAATTGTGGGAATAAAGGACACCTGAAGAAAGACTATTCGTCTTGAAAAGGAAAACAAAGAAACAGACAACGTGAGAATAATCAAGGAGAAAATGTAGCAGGTGATGTGTTGCAGGATGCTTTAATCCTTCCAATAGATAATATTACTGGTTCTTAGGTGGTAGATTCAGAGGCTTCATTTCATGCCACACCCCATAGGCAATATTCTCAAGATTGTGTTCAAGGTGATTTTGGACAACTTATTTATTTGGATGATGATAAACCATGTAAAATTGTTGGAAAATGTAAGATACATATAAAATTACATAATGGAAATCAATTGTTGTTGAAAGAGGTGAAGCACATTCCTAATTTTAGAAGAAATCTAATTTCAATAAGGAAGTTGGATAGTGAAGGTTACACATTTACAAGAAATTTGTGGAAGGTCACTAAAGGATCATTCATAATTAAAAAAAAAGAGAAAAGGTAGGTACATTGTATTTATGTATCGATAATGTTGACTTTTCTATTGCTTTAGATTTTACAGGAGTGGATATAGCATTGTGGCATCATAGTATTAGGCACTTGAGTGAGAAGGGGATGCAAATTCTCCACTCAAGAATTTTGTTTCTATATTTGAAGTAGGTTGATTTGGATTTTTGTGAGCACTGTGTTCATGGAAAACAAAAGAGAGTCAAGTTTCTTAGAGTTGGGAAGGAAAATAAGAGTAAAAATTTAGAGCTTCTGCTCACAAATGTATGGGGAATGTCTCAGTATCATCTCTTGGTGGATCTTATTATTATATTAGTTTTATTAATGATGTGACTAAGAAAACTTGAGTTTATTACATTTATAAAAAATATGATGTTTTTGATACCTCTAAGAAATGGAAAGATTTGGTTGAGAATGAGACAAGAAATAAGTTGAAGTGTCTCAAATAAGATAATGGAGGTGAATATTGTAGCAAAGAGTTTGATAGTTACTATTCATACCATGGGATTTGTAAATAGAAAATAGTTCCATGAACACCACAAGAAAATAATGTATCAGAATGGATGATCAGGACAATCATGGAGCATGCAAGCAGTATGAGATTGCATGTAGGATTTCCCTTACATTTTTGGGTAGAAGTCATGGATATTGATATTTACTTAATAAATCGAGGGCCTTCAAGTTCCTTGGATGGTGGAATTCTAGAGGGGGCATGGACAAGTAAAAAGACAAAGTACTCATTTCTAAAGACTTTAAGTTGTGAAACATTTTCCCATATTGATAAAGAAAATAGAATAAATTTTGAGGAAAAATACAAGAAGTGTACTTTTATTGGATATAGAGTTAATGATTTTGGTTATCTCTTATGAGATATTTCACATGCATTGGCAGTTGTGAGCATGCATATGAAAAATCTAGGTAAAGAGATTTGGAAGGAAGTAAAGTGGATTCTCAAGTATTTGAAGGGTACTACTACTTAGGAATTATGTTTTGGAGGTTCAAGGACTGTTCTATAGGAATATGTTGATCCAAATATGGAAGATGATATAGATAACAGGAGGATCACCACATGGTATATGTTTTATCCCTTCATAGGTGAGAGAGTGAAGATGAGGTTGCAACATATGTGTTATAGGTGTTATCCCTTCATTTTTCTAGGTGAAATAAATGAATGAATGATTGTTATTCGTGCATGTAGCTCATTTGAGTGAACCAGGTATATTGGTCTCTCTCTTGTATTGTGTTCTTATGTGTTCTATTTCCACATTCATTTTGATTTATTTCAGTATTATTGCTTCACGATCCTATTCCTAACAAGTATCACAAAGATGAATAATTCTTTTATCCCATAACATTTTAGGAACTCTCCAATGCCCACTTTCACTATGGAATTCATTCTTATTTTAACAATGTTAATTTTCTTCTTTATACTAATTATCATAAAAAATGCCTTTGATATTTTAAATTAAAATCCTAATGTGATATTTTAAATCAAAATCTTGGTGATGTTCACATGCAAAATGGATTAATGGTTTTCAAACAATGTGATACGTTTGGCTTGACTATTGGAGAGAGATTGACAAAAACGATGATTTATATGCTCGTTGTGAATAGGTGAAGACTATTGACAATGTCTTTAAAATTGTAGTTACAATTAAAATTGTTAGAACACCTAGCAACTTATTATCTTCAATATGATTTTTAAAACACTACTCTAACACGTCATAAACTTTATTGTATCATAATTCTTGGTTAATATTGTTGGCATATTTTACAAGAAGAGTGTACTTGTCATTGATGGCAAGAACAACAACAAGAACAACAACTATGATGGAAAATAGGAAAATCATAAGCTCGGGAGGAGGAGCAAACATTAAGAAGAGATCAAAGCTCAGAATAAAAAGCGTAAGCTTAGGAGGAGGAGCGAACAATATGCAGAGATCAAATCTTGGAAGGAAAAGCATAAGCTCAGGGTGAGAAGCCTCAGCACCCATCCGATCAAGAAATTAACGGTGTTGATCGTCTCATATAACGGACGTCGGTCATATGAGCGACCGTGGGCTTAAGGACCATTGGAGGATTGTGACCATCAGATCTGCAAGCCAAATCAACGACATGGATGAATTGTGGGGAGAAAAAGAAGAATTAAACATATCACTAGTTCCAATCCCGCAATTGGTCTAGATCGTCAAATCTCATAGAATCAGATATCGACAACTGTGGTGATCCAACAAGCAATCAGATTAAGTCAGATTGATTTGTGACCGTCGAATGCACAATCATTAGATCAATGACAGGGATAGATTGCAGAGTTCAGAAGGAGAATTAGATATCGCACTAGTTCCAGTCCCACAATTAGTCATGACCATTAGATCTTATAGCCTCGAAGATCGACGATTGTGGTTGACTCACCAACGACGCACAACTTCAAATTGCAGAGTTTTTATGACGAGTTAAATCACTCACAAGTTATGGTTCCACAACCATCCTTGATCGTTGATCCCCTTTTAGAATATTCACAATCGTCGGATCACTTTAAGTGGAAGGATAAAATAAGCAGGGCTAAAGGGTTGAGAATTTGATTATCCAAATACCAGTCAGCCGTCGGATCAAACCTGAATTCCCGTCAGCTGTCGGATCATTTTAAAGTGGAAGGATAGGATAAGCGAGGTAAAATATTTGAGATCTCATTTATGTGAATTTCCGTTAGCCGTTGGATCATTATAAGTGGAAGGACATGATAAGATAGAAGAGATGCATCGCAGACAGATCAAGCCATCGATCCAAGATCATGATCGATGAAAAACATTTAGTTCGGGTATAAAGATGCGAGGAGGTTAAGCTCCGGAAAAATCTCACTTCAGATTTTTCAGTTTGAGATTTGAAAAACCCGAAGCTCGGAGAGTCGAAAATCCAAAATAAATAGGGACCATTGGATCTGGAGAACATACAATGAACATTAGATCAGGGAGATCTACGTCAACAGATTACGTCAACAAACCTCATCCGCAAGGACATGTGGCGAACCACATCAGCAGAGGACATATGGGAGATCATGTCAGCAAATCACATCAGCAAGGATATGTGGCAGACCACATTAGCAGACCACATCAGCAAGGACACGAGTCGTCTGATCTGAAACATCACTTCAGGTGTATTCTCAACCATTGATCATAGTACAGTGGAAGGATAGTGTAAGTTTGAAAAGTTGAAATGCCAAATTTTCAAAGGGAGAAGTTCCGATAGTTGTCCATCTCAATGTTTGATTAAGTCCTAGCCGTCGGATTGAACAATGAAAGGATGAGTGTAAGGATCAAATCCGACCATTGATTTGTTTCCGTGAAATAAACTATCTAATTTGGTTGAAAGGTCAAATACTTGAAGGAGCCGAGGACCGTTGTTGGCCCTTGACCAAGTTTTAGAGAATCTTGGTCACGTTTGATCAGTTTTGGGACTTCGACAGGCTAGTCGAAGGCGGAGCGCAAGGCAAAGCAGAGATCACGGGATCTCGACCCCTTCTTAGGGAATTTTTAGGTTTAGGGTTTATGTAACGGGTATGGGATGTCGGCCCATGGGTTTACCCATGCCTTGGCCCCTTTTGTAATGTATAAATAGATATCTAGACGATGTAAGAAATACACTAGATCTAGGAGAGATGTGGTGCTAAGTGCTATATTATGCTGAGTGCAAGTGATGTAAGTAGTTGGATCTCTGTGATTGAGTTAGCTTTGTGCATACTGTGTGCATGAGAACTTGCATAGCTAAGTGAAAGTGACTATAAAGAGGATTTGTGCTGTAACTTAGCTCGGGGAAGGAGGGTCTGGCGAGGTGCGCGCATATCTCCTGTCCTTTTCAGAGTGGGTTCTTGTGGATCTGTGCTTATAGAAGATTGATAGAAGACAATAAAGAAGATAAGATTTGGTGGTCATATCCCCGCACTCGAGTGAACCACATATATTCTGTGTTGTGGTTGCTTTGTGCATTATAGTTGTTATATTATTGATGTGATTTATGCTTAGTACAGTGATATATGTTAGATACACCTGATATAATAGTAGCTTAGTGCTTAGTAATGGGAATGAATGTTAGATCTGATCTATTTCTATATGCTAAGTGCTTGGATGTATTAGATCTTGTGAATACTGTGTTGTTATGTAATTAGGGTTTTCCCCTCTGAAGTGAATATTAATGAATGTTAAATGCTAAGTGCTCTGTTAAGTGTTGTAATCACAGATCTGTGTCCCAGCTAGGTTGTAGACACTTGAGTTCTGCAACCACCCCTGCCTCTACCTCGGGTGAGACTTCATTTGCTTTGCAGGTGTTGCAAAAAGGGACGGTATTTAAGGTTTTGTTAGTGCGTTATTGAAGCATTGAACCTCGGTTCTGCCCCTGCCCCAACAAATGGTTCTGTTGTTGGGACCTGAAACTGTGATTGCTGGGACCCGAAGAAAATAAAGCTCTGTGTGTAGATCTGTTGCTTTAGTGCACAGTATTATACTTGATTGCGAAGCTCTGTGCTAAGAAAGGAATCAGATCTGAAGAAAAGAGGTAAGATCTTAAAGCTTTGTGTTCTGAGAAAGGTAAGATAAGTGAAAATTTTTGTTTCGAACGAATGGATCTAGGTATGTCTAATAGATTTTTTCCTAGTCTAAAAACTAGGGAACAACTAGAAGAAAGAAGATTGGATATGAGCAGATCTGATAAGAATAGTGAAAGATATGTTATTCCTATCCATAGAAAGAATGTTTGGACTAACAAATGGATGCAAGATCCTAGAAAGATTTTTTTGCAGGTTAGTTACTGTGATCCTAGTGCACAGTACAAGAAAGGTTGGGGGTCATTCAAAAGAAAGAGAGGATTAACTCTTTGTTATAGTTGCAGAAGACCAAGACATATTGCTAAGGAATTCCCTGGTAGAGGTCCTAGTTATCTTTGCTGTAAAACTATGGGCCATGAAGTTTTGGATTTCCCTAGAATGATTGCTAAAGTTGAAAATATGAACATGAGACAAGAAGACCATGAGGAAGGTCAAGAGACTAAGAATATGCTCAAGAACCAGAAATAATCAGAGACTATATTATTGCAGATGAAATAAACCCTAAATGATCAGATAGACATCAACTTATTAGAGGACTTAAAAGAGAAGGAGTGCATAGAAACAAGAATAGGAGACTTTTACATAGACTGTGTTCTGGATGAGGAAACACAAGTGAATATCATGACATAAAGAACTTGGGAAATTTTGGGGAAGCCTGCTATGGTTCCTTTATTGGGAGGAATATGATTATTTAGAGGAAAGCTAATAACCCTATGTGGAAGACTTACCCAGACATCTATGAGTGCTCATGGAACTTCGACAAAGGAAGAATTTGAGGTTGTTAAATTTATTGAGAACAACGCCCCATTTGCTATTTTTCTAGGAAAAACCTAGATTGAGAAAGATCAGATACAAAGGAAACAAGAAGAGGAGGATATAGAACATAAAAAGCGAGAACTAAAGGATTTCATGGCTAGGAGAATAACGCACTTACTGGAAGAACAAGAGGACCAATCGAAGCTACTAAGGACCAGATATCTGGATGTCGAAGTTGAAAGAACACAGGAAGACTTGAAACACCTGTCTGTACAAGAGAGTAGAGCACCTACCCGAGAAAGAAAAGAAGTATTACCCTTGAACCCTATGAAAGACCCTCCACAGTGTGAAGTTATGATTCCAAGAGGAGATAAGAACAATAATGGAAAGAGGAAACTAGTGACTTAGATTATAGGAAAGAAAGCCAGAAAGCTCAGCAAGAAGAAAGCAAAGTTAGAGAAATTACAAGAAGTTTCAGGGAGGACTTCACAGAAGGAAGGTTTGCAAAACTGGAACTTCACCGGGATATCAGAACAACGTAGATTGACACTTCGCCATGACGAAGCAATATGACTGTTGGAGGTGTCCTGACCATTAGAATGACTCTCTAGAAAGGCTAGAAACATAGTTATTAACGAAATGTTTGCCATTAGACTGTTGGGACCGCAACATAACGGATGGAATTGCATTGATTGAGGCATTCCTGCCCATTGGAGGAGTACGTTACAACGTTTTCTATTTATCCCATCGAGCATTGCACCGAGAACACTTTTTCCAATTCTGATTATTCAAGCCCACAAAGAACTAGTTGCTTTCGTGCAGTTCCTATTGAGAGCTCGCCACCCGCTCTGTTACCATGATTGTTTGTTCACTGACCTGAGATACCCGATCTCGGGTGTGCATGTCGGGTGACTTAAATGCAATAGAAAAATCCATTGAAGAAATCCTAATAGACCTCATGGCTGAGAAGGTGATGTCCGCAGGCGTACAAACCTCGTCAACAAGAGGAGTGCAAGCATCCCTGTTGACTGCTCATGGATCTGGACCGTCCTGAGATGCGACAGAGAAACGAACCAAGCATCGTGATGACTTGGCGAATGAAAATCTCATCCCATCTATCATGCCTGACTACATCCCGCCTCTATCTGACGTAGTGAGCCGTGACAGTGTCCCGAGGGACTTCGACTACACCTTGATTACTACGTACCTCTTGAAGGGGATACGTGTAGCAGGACCACAGTTAGGACAAATCATGACATTGAAGACTAGTGACTTCAACTTGGGAGACTGCAAGAACTATGGCATGCTCACCCCACACAAGTTTTTGACCAAGAAAAAGGGGAAGAAGTTGAAGATCATCCCCCAGCCGTGGACTATGGACATCGTGAGGTCCACTATCCTGAACGTGATGAAGATACCGCACTTTGGAAGGCATCAGGAGGTTAAGCATGCGTTAAACTCCTGTTGTCTTGCTTCCATGGCGGTTATCTGTGGCTGGACAAACACATCACCGTAGATCTGGCACTGATCCATCAGATCATCGGATTAAGCATGCAAGGAATAGACCCACAAGAATTTTATCCAGGGAAGGCTGCAGATCGCGCCCTGGCCCAGAAAATTAAAGATACCTATTGCGATGTAGAAAAGGGGAAGCAAGGCTACAAGGTAGCCTCCATTCAGAATGGTGCAATGTGCCTAGCCTTCCAGTTGATCGCTGGTAATATAGTAAGGAAGAACAAACCCACACAGGTCATGGGGTTCGTTGCTGATCTCGTGGGAAAATGCATTGAAGGACTACAAATGAACTGGGCGAGTTACCTCGTCAACCAGTTAGAACAAGACTGCCACGAAGCTCAAGATCATGGCTATGAGTTTCATTTTAGTTGGCTACTGATCCTCATCGCCTTCATTGCCTGGGAGATGCCGGAAGGAGCAACCTTCCCTGAGATTGAGCCATCCGAACCCCTAGCTACTAAGTTCACCACGCTCTGGTATTTGAGCGACATGGAGAAACAATGGCAGTCAAACGCGGTGTTTCACACCTACTACCTGCGATTGAAGAGGGCTATTGAATATTTCCCTCGTATGATGCCGAACACCCTGCACAGGTTCAGACCATTTGTGAAGTTACGCGTAGATGGATAATTTATTTATATCATTGCGCATGGAGACGAACATAAAGAGGAGCTCCAATCTTATTATAAGCTCATTGAGGAGGACATGGAAGAAATAACTAAGGAGTGGCCTGCTGAGATCCTTATACCAGTTGACCAGGTAGAACTGTCCGACCCCGACCTCATCGGAAGTCCTGTGGTTACTCGCAAAGAGTATGATGCACCCAACAATAGCAGAAGGAAGAAAAAGGAAGAGGTATAGGAGATGAACAATGCCTCAGAAGAGAATATAATACTTTAGAATCACCTGGAGGGGAAGGTGATGATGAAGTAGACAAAGAAGAGGACAAAGGAGAAGAAGACAAGAAGAAACAAGGCAAAGTAACACCGCATAGGGATCCTTTTAATGAAGCGGAGACCTCCATGAAAAAGAAAGGTTTCCCCCACGAAACCTACATCATGGAGGAAGTCCAAAGCTAGTAAACCATAGATGCAGACTATGCTCACGATGGATGACATAGATTTCATCATCACCGTTGTCTCAGATACCTCAGAAGATATCTTACAGCGCAGTGAAGACAAACAAGAGACCATGTATGAAAGAATTGAAGCAAAGCTGAAAGGGGTACAACAAGCCCTCTACTCCAACCACGCAATGTCTATTGCACCGTCGTCATCAAAAGGAACAAAGTTGGGAGATGAGCCTGCCCAGCTACGCTAAATAGAAGATGTGACCGAAGCTCACCTTCATCGGGTTCAGGAGGAAAAAGAGCAGGTCACAGAGGCCTTAAAGTAAGCAAAAGAGAAAGCCACTAAGCAACGTCGAGTTGCGTAATAGGAAAAAGATGACATCCAAGCCAAGTTTGCAGAGGATAGAGCGCAGATCCAGAAGGAGAAGGAACAACTACTCACAGAACAGATTGGAGTTAAAGAAGCAGTCACTAGAGCACTTCGCTCTATGACGGGCTTAGAACAGATGGAAGAAGACCCAGTGGAAAGCCAAGTAGGGAAGCTTGTTGAATCCATTTAGCATTTCCAACAGAGGGTAGTAGAACTCGAGTTACAAGCAGTGCCAAGCACTCCGCAGGAAGTGCGAGACCAGAGAGAAGAAACTGCCTGGAGCGCAGTCCAGAGAATCAAGGCATTGGCCTTAGAATGTAAACAACTTAGCAGTCAAAGTGTGGAGACTTACGAGCGCCTTATAGAGGACCCTGAACTAAGGACACTGGAGTCACAGCTTCAGGAGGCCAAGTAGAAAGCAACAATGGTGCAAGCGCAGTTGAATCCACTATCAGCGGTCGAGAGGATGAAACGATCCCAGGAATAACGCACAGTTTAGCAACAAGTCCATGCCATACAGAGTAAGGTCATGGAAGTGACTCAACAACTCCAGCCAATGCAAGATGCAACTTGCATACTTTTTGAGGAAATTGAAGGACGAGGTGTAGAACTAGAATAAGTGGTCACCTTAGTTGAACAACGATTGGAAGGACCTGTGACCGAGAAAGTTATCCAGGAGTTGACTGAGAAGGAGGCTTTGGCGAAGCATCTCGAGCCAAGCTCGAGGCCTTCGAGGCAGAGTTACCCAGATTAGAGTGACTTGGGATGCGTCACAAGTGAGTGTTGGGGGCTTGTTGGCCCTTGACCACGTTTTGGAGAACCTTGGTCACGTTTGACTAGTTTTGGGACTTCGACAGGTTGGTCGAAGGTGGATATCGCAGGATCTCGACCCCTTCTTAGGGCATTTTTGGGTTTACGGTTTATGTAACGGGTATGGGATGTCGACCCATGGGTTTACCCATGCCTTGGCCCCTTTTGTAATGTGTAAATAGATATCTAGACAATGTAATAAATACACTATATCTAGGAGAGACGTGGTGCTAAGTGTTATATTGTGCTGAGTGCAAGTGATGTAAATAGTTGGATCTATGTGATTGAGTTAGCTTTGTGCATACTGTGTGCATGAGAACTTGCAGAGCTAAGTGCAAGTGACTGTAAAGAGGCTTTGTGATGTAACCTAGCTTGGGGAAGGAGGGTCTGGCGAGGTGCGCATAGATCTCTTGTCCTATGCAGAGTGGGTTCTTGTGGCTCTGTTCTTATAGACTATTTACATAAGACAATAAAGAAGAGAAGAGTTGGTGGACATAGCCCCACGCTAGGGTGAACCACGTATATCCTGTGTTGTGGTTGCTTTGTGCATTATAGTTGTTATGTTATTGATGTGATTTATGCTTAGTACAGTGATATATGTTAGATGCACCTGATGTAATAGTAGCTTAGTGCTTAGTAATGGGAATGAATGCTAGATCTGATCTATTTCTATTTGCTAAGTGCTTGGATGTATTAGATTTTGTGAATACTGTGTTGTTATGTAATTAGGGTTTTCCCCTACAAAGTGAATATTAATGAATGTTAACTGCTAAGTGCTCTGTTAAGTGTTGAAATCATAGATCTGTGTCCCAGTTGGGTTGTAGAAACTTGAGTCCTGCAACCACCCCTGCCTCTACCTCGGGTGAGAGTTCATCTTCTTCGCAGGTGTTTTCGAAAGGGCCGATAGTTAGGGTTTTGTTGGTACGTTGTTGAAGCATTGAACCCCGGGTCTGCCCCTGCCCCAACAACCGTTGATCTGTAGGATGACACACGTCAACAGATTGTGTACTCTGAATTGGAACACTCCGGGAAAAAGCAAAGGAAGGAAGAAAGTTGAGAGTTGAGACTCCCAAACCTCGAATACCCGAAGGGATTATGACTGTCCGATTCTAGAAGACCACGTGTCGATAGATCGTGAATTCCGGGTGGAAGTACCATGGTGAAAGGAGAGTTTGAGAATCGAGACTCCCAAAGCCCGAAAGGCGAAATCGATCTCGTCCGTCGGTTTGGAGGGCCACGTGTCACTTGGTCGTTAAGACTAAGGATCGTGCATGGATGGAGGAAAGAAGGTGAGAAAGGAAGATTAATCAAAGCCGTTGATAGAAGGAATCTATCAGAGACCATGAGATCGACGATCATGCTCGATTGCAGGGCCAGAACATGCTCGGGTCTTAATTTTTCGTAAGCGGACCGTAATCAAAACCATGGTATTGCCAAAGGCATACATGGAGCTCTGTAGTGAATTGTGGGGCGAAAAGCAGGTTGCCCTCAAACCTCTTATGGACGTGCCCACAATCGCATTGTCACATGAAGCTCATCACCCAAGGTCATATCGAAGAAAAAAGGAGCTAGCGCTCGCTAGACCAAGAATGTGAAGCACCTTTCAAATAGGCGTATGGTCACCATCGGTGGTCACATGAAGGAAGGGGCTTAGAAGCCAAAGAAGCCATAATTGACTAGCTATAATTGACAGAGAAGACGAAGAGTTGCGACTGCCAGAGAAGCCAAAGAATCTTTGGATAACTGCCACTGATGATGAACAAATATAGTATACCCACCAGGGAAGATGAAGTGTTTGGATTATGATCAGGCATAGGACTTGACATGGGAAAAACATACAGAACCGAGAGCATAGTGTGCTTTTTTGGAGGTGATGCATGTGTGTAGGAGGTGATGTAGTGCACGATCTGAAGGGAAGATTAGAGACTCAACGAAAAGGATGAAGAGGCAACACATAGCATAAAAGGAAGAAGGGAAGCTAAATAGGCATGCACAAGAAGATGTGAGCAGCAGGAACACACTGTTGCAGGCAGAGAAGAACAATGTAGCAGAAAAATGATGAGACTGGGAGTTGTAGCTTCCATTTGGTTGCAGCCAGAAAAACCAGTCAAATCACTGGATAGAGGGGGGTCCCTTGTCCCATAAACAAGGGGATCTCATACACCAATTTGATGTGCTGGCTTGGCCGTGACCTTAAAAATAGATTATTATTATTATTATAAAAAATATAAGAGATGAATATTATAAATTTTGTTACTAAAAATAATTAAAAAATGATCAAATTATGGACTTTCAATTTATTGATGTTATCATTGTTGATTTATTTTATGTGAACTTTTTAATTTATAGATTTTTTAAAACTTTTTTTCCTCTCTAATTTATTAATTTTAAGGTTAAAGTTTTTTTCAATAGGTTGTTATATTTTGTAATTTATTAAAAATAAAAATAATTAAATTATATTTTTATAGATAATGAAAATTTAAAATTTAAAAAATTAATTTATTATTATTATTTTTTTTACTTTTTCATTTTTTTATTTTTTTTCATTTTTAATTATATTTTTAATTCTTGGTTATACAA
>JASDQU010589357.1:36978-47422 GCA_032191745.1 Picea mariana | reverse complement strand
TAAACATTCAGGAGTTATAGGATGAGTTTGTTGATATTGTTGTGGATGAGTTACCTCACACTTTACCGCTCATCAGGAGTATCAGTCACCATATTAACCTTATTTCAGAAGAAAGTTTTTGAAACAAAGTAGTATATAGATTAACCCCTCAAGAGAATGAAGAGGTCAAGGAGAAACTCCAAGAGTTGTTGGATAAAGGTTTGATTAGGGAAATTTTGTGCCCGTGCGCAGTATCAACTATGTTGAGTCTAAAGAAGGATGGAGGTTGGATAATGTGCACGGATTCCAAAGCCATCAACAAGATAACCATCATGTATAGATTTCCTTTACCTAGAATGGATAATTTAATGGATTGCTTGAGTGGAGCCAATTATTTTTCCAAAATAGACTTGAAGAGTGGTTATCATCAGATAAGGATGAGAGAGGGAGATGAATGGAAAACAACATTCAAAATAGATGAAGGATTGTATGAGTGGCTTGTTATGTTGTTTGTCTTAATTAATGCTCCAAGTACGTTCATGAGATTAATGAATAAAGTGCTTAAAGGTTTTATTGGTAATTTTGTGATTTTTTATTTAGATAATATTCTAGTTTTTAGTAAGGCTGAAAAGGAGCATTAAAACACTTGAACATGGTGTTGAGGAGGTTACAGCATGAGAAGTTGTTGGTGAATTTTAAGAAATGTTCTTTATGAAAAAAAAATTGTGTATTTGGGGTTTGTAATCTGTTCAAATGAATTGAAGATAGATTCAGGAAGGTGAGGGGAATAAGAGAATGGACTTCTCCAAGAAGCGTTTTTGAAGTAAGGAGTTTTCATGGGTTGGCAAGTTTTTATAGGAAATTCATTAGGAATTTCAACAGTATTTGTGCACCCATAATGGATACCATAAAGAAGGAACATGGATATTTTAATTGGACAGAAGAAGTTGAGAAGGGATTTAGAGTGTTGAAATAAAAGATAACATAACAACTTGTTTTAGTTTTGCGATATTTTAAGAAGACTTTTTAGGTCAAATGTGATGCAAGTGGAGTGGCCATTGGCGCATTTTTAAGTCAAGATAATAATCTTGTTGCTTATTTCAGTGAGAAGATGAATGATGTTAAGAGGAAGTATTCAACATATGAGAAGGAATTTTATGTTGATAATTCAAGATTGTGTAGTTGGTGATGACATTCAGAGACTGTGCATTACTATGGTACATGAAATATCATACTACTACACCTGCAAGACAAACTAGAACATTGGAAAATGTAAGACAAGCTCTATTGAAAGAGTTCCAGAAACCTAAGTCTGAGTTGCAGTGCATTATATAGCTGAAGGAGATCAAGAATATAGTGAATGAATCTATGTGGGACTATGATCAATGATTAAATATACTGAAGGATCGGTTGACATTCCAAATTCTAGATGAACAACATAGGGAGTGGTTTATTGTAGAATTTTTTTCCCATATACTCTTCCACTTGACACAACAGAAGATTGTGTTGCAATCAAAAGCCTTAGAAACTTATATGAAATTGGAAGAATCCCCTGTAGGATAAAATGCTGTAAGTATGGCTCAAGTTCAGTCACAGATAGTAACATTGGCCATTCAGTTGTAGGAACTTGTGAAAGGAAAATAAAACTTTGATGAAGTTTGGTGTATCACATGTAGATCAAAAGATCATCATAAGAACAAATGCCCATATTTTCAACAATATTTGAATACATGAGCTCTGAATCCATTAGTGGTATGGTGTGATATTTTCAAGACGATGGGTCACCACCCTAATGGTTGTCCATTGATGTAGAAATATCATAGCACTACAAGAAACTTGTTTTTAAAATTTTGTAAGTTAGAGGGACATGAAGAGAAGGATTGTTGCACATTTGATTTGTTGGGAGAGAACACTACATATGGATATAGAGTACATGGAGAAGAATATAAAAGAGGAGCTTTTTAGTATAATAATACAAGAGGTTATAATCAAGGAGGAAGAGGAGGGTTCAAACACCATGGAAGAGGAGGATTCAGTATAGGAAGAGGACCAATTATATTTTATAGTTGTAAAGAGCCTAGAAATTTGACACGAGATTGTCTGAATCCTTGCATGACATGCACATATTGTAGACAACTATACCATACAATGGAGGATTTCCCACAACTGATTGCAAAGTGGCAATAAAAGAGGAACCTAAATGTACATATGATAGCAACATAAGCACGTGAAAAACAACACAAGATAGCAACGATTACACGTGGAGGAAAAAGAACCAAAGCTAATGCAACGGATCAAGGAAATAGGATCCACTAGTGGTTCAAATAAGAAGCAAAACCTCTTCCATTGTTTGACCCTAGAAAGGAAAAAGAGACATATACACAAGCAAGGAAGGAAGTGATAGGAGAAGAATAGATAGCATTCACTTCAACCACACTGCCTTTGTATGACAGGCTACCAGTGTATGATATGCCACTAGTCTATGACCATTCAAAAAGGCATGCTCACAAGGTAAACACTTTGAAAAGTTTTCTAAAACGTTTTTTAGAGCTAATGAAGGATGAATCTGCTTTGAGTATGTTGCGCAGAATGATCGACCATTCCACCGAAGAGAAAGAGATACATTTATCACACAGAGTAGTTAATTAGGTGCACCACAAGAAGAGAACAAATAGGGATTTTCAACTCAATGCATAGATAGGAGAGTGACATTATTCATCAACTCACTTTTCTAATTTCATGCATAAAAGAAGAGATAAATGATAATTAAAAAATTTAAAAAACCCGCAAAAAAACTAAAACTCGAATTTGAGGAATCATATGAAGGAATTTGGCTCCCGAAAAGTGTTGTAACAGATTTTGATCTAATATATCAAAAGAATGGCAGTGAACTCTTCGATATGTCACTCCTTGTAAAATTTCAGCCCAATTGGATAACCAAGTCAAAATTTATGACACTCGAAAATCCCTGTATTTTTTTGATATCCTCATTGGAAACACATATATACAGAGAAGAGTCAATTGAATATTTTTGTGTGAATATAGATTGGAATATATGAGGTAGTGAGATGAAGGAAGAGAATTTCGGTGAAGGGATAATTTTATAGGAGCCGATTGTACAGAAGAAAATTTACTACAACAGTGTCTCTGAGGTCATCTATGAGTTGCAGAAGGGAAAAGAGCTGACATTTGCGAGCAGGTAGTGTATGGGTTACAGACCTATGAGGAATTGTTTTTTAAGATCAGAGATATAAAACTCAAGTCAACTACAGATTGAAGGTATGTCTTCCTGTGTGTGTTAGGGTGTGTATTCTGAAGAAATCGGGAATAGATATGACTTAGTGATTCATAAGAATTTGTTTTGAAGAACTCTCTTGTGGATCTTGGTATGAGGTATGTGTGGTTAGAGTATTGATGAGATATCGAAATTAGTAGCAGCAACAAAAGTATTAGAAATAGTAGCAACAACAGGTTATCAGTTACAGTGACAAAGGTAGTGACAGATCGGTCTACATTTATATTTCATAGAGGTTGGATAGGGTAAGGAAAGCAGGTTGTATCCTCCTTCCAGTTGGAGCCAGCAAATTAGGGAGTTGGATATTCCTTCAGGTTGCATCCTATAAATAGGGGGTTGGAGACTCATTCCAGTTGTAGTTGGAGAAATAGGAAGTTGGTTCTTCCAATATACTATTTGATAAATAAGAAAAGAATTTTGTGGTTTTCTCCCGCATTGGGTTTCCACGTAAAATTTTGGTGTACTGTGTTTATGCGGTGTTTATGCATTGAATTATGGTGTTAATGATATAATGAATGATAATGAGAAACTATTGAACATTGTTGGATGTTTTATATTGTGATTAAAAGTACTAATTATGCTCTTATTGATTCACCCCCCTCTCAGTGTTCCAATAATTGGTATCAAAGTCGGTTCTTCGGGAAGTAATCTAACCACTCAAAGGAGATAATGGAATACACTAATATTTGAGCACTGGTGTTTGACTATATGAACTATACCTTATGGAATAAAAGGATGAAATTTTTTTTACAGGCACAAGGATTTTATGTTTGGAAATCAGTAGTAGATGGGTATACAACACCAGCCACTCCTCCAACCAACAGAAATGGAAAGAAACTCAATGAAACAACTCAAAGGCTAAAGGTATCCTTCTGAGCAGTCTAGTTGATTCAGTATTTGTCAAGGTTATGCATTGTGACAGTGCAAAGGATCTTTGGGATAAACTCCMAAATATTTATGAAGGAGATGCCAAARTTAAAGGAGATAGGATTAAAACTTCAAAGCTAAGTTTGAACAATTGAAGATGAAGGAAGATGAAGACATTACAACCTACCTTCTACGATTTAACGAAATAGTTAAAACTATTAATGGATTAGGAGTAGAATTTGATGACTCAATGGTTATTCAAAAGGTATTGATGTCTCTTCCTGTGATATTGGATCCTAAAATATCATCCCTATAAGAAAGAGTAGATCTCGATACATTGAGCATGGACAAGCTACATGGAATGTTTACAGCCTATGAAATGAGAATAGAATAGGTGAACCCATTCATGAAGGAAGTAGCTTCAAGGAATCCAAGAAGACAAAGAATAAGAACAAGAAAAATTCAAAACCAGGTTACAGTTGTAGTGATGATTCGGACGAAGTTGAAGAGATGTCTAACTTCGTAAGGAAATTAAATAAAGGAATCGACAAGTATAAAGGCATGCTTCCATTTAAATGTTTTAATTGTGGTGGTATTGGTCATTTTTTTTCTAAATGTCCTCATAAGAATAAAGAAAATGATGAAGAAGAAGCTTCTAAAAGGGAAAAGAAATATCAAAAGGGAAACAAGAGAAGAAATAAAAGGAAATTCTTCAAGAAAAGTTTCTACTCAAAGGAGGATAGTTCCTCATCAGACAAGGAGGATAATGATAGTGGCAGTGATTCAGAAAGAGTACTCTTCATGGTAGTAGAATATGATTCTGAAGAAGAAGATGAAGTCGATCTCAGAGGAAAGATAATCAGTTCATAAAAAGAACTTAGGAAAGAAAGAAAGAAAAACAAGTCACTCAAGGTAGAGTTAAAAATGAAAGAGGGATCTCAGAATTCCAACTCTGGGGAAATCGAGTAGATGATCATGAGTCTAAAAACTTCAAATAGAATAAGACAGAAGAATTGAGGAAGTACTTAGAAGTCAATTGGAAGAAAAGGAGAAAATGATAAGAAGCTTGGAAGCAAAACTAGTTTCTTTAAGGAAATATCTTCAGAAGAAAGATATGCAACAAAAGAGCACCATAATATTGGATCAAATCATCAGTTGTCAAAGACCATCAAATGAAAAATCCAGACTAGGTTAAAATAAAGTACAAAATGAGAAAGGATTGAGATCCAAGACAACATAACAAGAAGAAGAATAAAGAAGCTATGCAGATATTGTCAGAGATTATATCAAGAAGAAAGAATGCAAGCCCCCAAAGAAGAACAATTCAGAAATAAAGAAGACTCAAGAAGAGGAATTCGGAAGTAGTGCATTGCAAAGAATATCATCTACTCCCAGGTATAAAAGGTTCTTTTATGGTCATTGTGTTAATTGTGCTAATTTTGGACATATAGCTATAAATTGCAAATCCTATGCTAAGAATAGAAGCAACTATCCAGGGTACTTAAATAATAGTTGTAATACCCCAAGTTCAAGCCCTTGTTGATTTGTAATTATGTTTAATGATGTTTATAGGATGGTGATCCAAGTAATTATAAGCTGGTAGGATTATGTGTTTATATGGCTGGAGAGCTTAGATGTCAAGGCCAGTGAGCCTATTTTTGTATATGTAATTATGCATATTATTAATAAAATGCATTGTTGCGTGTAGACCAACCACAAAGAAAGAGTTATGGGGGACTAAGCTCCACTAGGAAGGGAACGGAAAGGGGGATGAGAGGCTAGGAAAAAGGGGCTAAGCTTGAGAGCTTAACCCAAGGGAATATTATAATGTATTTCCAAAATTACTAAAGTTTGGGAGATAAACCCATTTATCCTAAGTTCCTTTGGGGAGAGGAACAAAAATCCAAGTGGAGAGGAATGAGCTCCTGGATGACCAAGTGTCATCCAGGACACATGCAAATTTATGTGGGAATTTCCATTATTGTGGGGATTCGTGCTTAGGATTCTCACCATTCTCGCTCTCACCACTCTAATCATTCTGACCATTTTTCTTGCCATTTTTTCTCATGAGTTCACTCATGATTCTTACCATCCCTTGTCCAGTTCACACATGCACTGAACAGGAATGCATCCAGAGCCATTTCCACCATTGTTGAACCTCTATATTTGTTGAGTCATCCCTTTCCTTACCCATTTTTTCTACTGTGGTTTGAAGAGGTGGGTTTTCAAGCCTATGGTTGAAGAAGCAGGTTGTCAGGCCCATGAGAAACTCTCTCCAGGTGAGAGAGATTGTCGAGGAAGTGATTTCTCCTGGAGGGAGTCCAACAACATCTACAAAGATCTGAGAATTCTTGATTTGGCCTGTTGATGAAGCCCTGGAAGGGAAGTGTAGCAGCCGATGGATTGTGGAACAGTGAAGGTGTATATTCTCGGGGTGGGACAGGCATGTGGGGAATGAGATCCTGTGAGAAGTGGGCATAAGTAGTCTCCTTGGAGGGAATCCTTCCTGTAGCATTGTGCAGTTTCCCGTAGCCTCAGCCTAGCCTAGGATTTCCTTGCCCTAGGTGGAGTTTAGTCCCAGCTCGGGGGTGACCCAATGCTGATAGACTGGAGCAGCATGGTTTAAGGATGGGAGGTTCATGGAAGGTCTGCATGTATTTGGTGGTCTCCTCATAAAAATATAAGTACCAATTCTATGTTAATTTTATGTTGTGTATCTTGTACATGTGTTATAATGTTATCATAATTTCTTGTGTTTATTGCATGTATGTATTACTGTCGCTTCCTCATGAATATGTGTATGAGAATAATGTTTATGTATGTTTAAATTACATTAGATATATATGTATATCAGAGCATGGAAATTTTCAAGTGGCATTGCCTGGCCTGGGTGGTTGGGTATGTTACAATATGCTTTTTCAGAGCAGTTTGGTTTTGAATTAGTGGTGTGTCCCCGGTTAGGGAGGTCGTGGGACATTACAATCTAGTATCAAGGCCCATGGTTTTCAAACGGAACCTAGATGGGCCACAAATGTGGAATTTGGAGTTAAAATTCCACAAAGAATTGATATACGGACCACCGGAAGGGCGCTGAGGGAACACCTTGGTTGTGTTTAGAAGCTCAGGAGGTATATCAGTTTGATAAACCACAATATACGTGGTATTGGGCCATAGAGTTAAATTGGGTCATTGGATCTGTTCAGAGGGGGACAGATCTCCCACAACCATTAGATCAGGAGAAGGCGCATGGAGGTTAAGAACATAATTCCTTCATAATTCTCCCCTCCGACCATTTTAAAACTATAAGAAGAGAAACTTGTTGAAGTCCTGAAGTCCAGAACTAATATGGAACATCCATTTTCCAGGCACACATGCCTTCAGATTAAGCCATGTTCAAAGTTCGGCAGTTTGGAGGTTGTGGGGTGTTCAATAGATAAATCCTTTGAAGTCCTAAAGTGATTCTTAGCCATATATCATTCGGAAGGAGGAGAGTCTTTGGATTTCTCCTTTGGTTCGACGTTCGGGGAAATCTGTTGGGGGTTGCACGGAAGATAAATCATCGAAGTCTGGAAGCTATGGGAGGCAGTCGTCGGCAATTGGTAGTTCAAGAGTTTTGAAAAAAAGTCAATGTGAATAAATCACTGAAGTCCTGGGTGCTAAAGTGATGTGAAATGTTGAAGTCACCGAGGGTGACGTGGACCTGTTCGATAGTCGGAAATTTTTCACTTTTGAAAAAGTGTCAATGTGAATAAATCATCGAAGTCTCGGGTGTTGAAGTGATGTGGAATGATGATGTCACATGTGACATAGACCTATCAACAGTTTGGCAGTTTGGAAGTTCGACAATTCGACATTTTTGAGAAAGTGTCAAAGACAAGAAATCCCTGAAGTCTCAAAGCGTCGGGTATGACGTCGAAAGATGATGCCACCTAGGGTGACGTGGACCTACCTAGGTCTTCCATGTGTCTCTCATTTTCATACTTTTGATAGACCCTTAGGACCAATTGGATCCTAACACATATCACTCGACGATGGGGCCATGTTTCACAACTTTGATTGGTGACAGTTGTACTTTGTGGGTGCCGGGAGGTTAAGCAGTTCAGGAGTTCAACGTCCAGAGAAAATTGTTGGAAGAAATTCCAGACCTTCGAAGTCCCAAATTTTTTTAGTGATGTGGCTTGATGACATCACCTAGGGTGATGTGGACACATAATATGCATGCCATGGGTCAGTGTGTTTCGTGCTTTTGAAAGGTTGATTTAGAAGTTATAAATTGGCATGTGTCACCCCTCATATTGGGCCATGTGTATGTTTCTTGGAATCTACCACGTAGCACCCAGGTGTGCAGTACTAAGTGGACCCCATGGGTTCGCCACTTCAGCGTTTGGAAGGAATGGAGTAAGAGGAAGGAAAAACCCCCAAAGCTCCAAAGAGCAGAGTAAATCCTCTCCGTTCACTGGGAGGGGACACACGGCGGTAGATCCCATGGTCCATAGAATTAAAGGAGTAAGAAGTTGCATTCGAGGACTTCCAGAGGTCCGAAGGATGGATTCCATCGTGACATTTGATCACGGAAGACGCATTTTGCCAGATTTCGTAGTTTGGAGGAATGGTACTATAGAGGATATGAGTTGTAGTTATTGTGAGTCAACAACTCCCGGAGAGACGAAGTTAATCTCGATCGTTGATCGAGATATGACACGTGGAGGAAGGAGAGGGGATATCTAGTGGGTCGAAACTTCAGGATATTGGTAGTGAAGTGTTTTGGAAATCCTTGAAGAATAGAGTCTTGGAGATCTTATCCACTGTAGATCTGAGCAGATGATGTGGACCATAGATCCATCATCTTTCACGAGTTCGTCAGTTTGGTGGTCTGAGAGAATTGTTATGATGTAGCTTGGAAACCGTCGAATCTCGGAGTCTTGAAGATCCTATCCACCGTAGATTTAAATGAGGAATAAATATCGTTGATCGATACGTCCTCTAAGTATTCGTAAAATTGACGTTTGGGGAAAATGTATGGTAATGGGGGAATATCCTCCGAAGCCCCAAAGTTTCGGAGCCTTAGAGGCCCGAAGAAAAGGATAAGCACCTAATTGTTAGCGCTAGGTCACAAACCCTTTTCATGTGAGTTTGGGGGCTGAAGGAAAGGGGCTAGTGCCAAAAATTTTTGTTTAAGAATAGGAAAGGGACAATTTTCTCAATTATCCATAACTTTATGCTCAAAACTCAGAATTTAGCATGGAAGCATCCATTGGAAAGGTAATGAAAAATAGAAGATAAATTTTCACCTAGAAATTGGATCTGAACAGTCAATTTGTCAGGAAATCAGCAGAAAATAAGTCTGATATATTAATGAATCAGAATGGTTCATGTTTTCATGGAATTATCAAGAACAATTAGCCTGACAAAGTTTTGTCGGCTACCCATTTTTTGTAGAATTAGCAGTTGTCAAATCAGAGTCAACACAGATTGTAGAGTGATGGAAGATAATCAAGTAGCCTTTAGTCAAGAACATGAAATCAGAGGGTTGAATGTCCAGTTGGGATTGGAAGGAACCAACTCCAATGGACATGGAGGAGGAAAGGAGGAAGACATAAATCTAGCTAAGACCCTCAGAAAATTGCAGATAGATGTCCAGAGACACAAGGATGATAATGAGAGGATTATGAAGTCCAAGGAACAACAAGAATACTTCAACATGAAGTGAATTCAGAGCCTGGAAAGAATTGAAAATAATTTGGATAAGGAAAATGGCTCCATCAAATCAGGAAGTCACGGGACCCCTGCGAAGAAAGGATGATCAAGGAGTGGTAGAAAACATCACCATCACTCCTAAAAGAATTCCCATAGGAGATCACACAATATCTCAAGTCCATCCCCTATCAAGAAGCATATGAGGTATGGGGTGGACAAGTTGAAATGGGAAATGAATAAGATCAAACCTCCTACTTTTGATGAAGAGAACAAGAAGGATGAAGATGATGAGACATGGATGCTAGGCATGAGGAAGTATTTCCAATTGCATAACTATTTTTCTCATGAAGAGGAAATAATTTTCATCTATCAGCTGAAAGGAAAAAAATCTATGTGGTGGGATCATCTTGTGCAAGTGCAACACCTCAGAGAGAAAAATGTGACTTGGAAGGAATTCAAGAGGCATTTTGAGAAGAAATACATGACCAAGAGGTATTATGATAAAAACATGAAAGAGTTCTTTGAACTTAAACTAGGAAGCATGACTATTGATGAATATGAAAGGAGATTCTTAGAGCTGTTGAAGTATGTCTCCTTCATCAAGGA
>JASDQU010589357.1:9541-31854 GCA_032191745.1 Picea mariana | reverse complement strand
ATTTGATGACTCAATGGTTATTCAAAAGGTATTGATGTCTCTTCCTGTGATATTGGATCCTAAAATATCATCCCTATAAGAAAGAGTAGATCTCGATACATTGAGCATGGACAAGCTACATGGAATGTTTACAGCCTATGAAATGAGAATAGAATAGGTGAACCCATTCATGAAGAAAGTAGCTTCAAGGAATCCAAGAAGACAAAGAATAAGAACAAGAAAAATTCAAAACCAGATTACAGTTGTAGTGATGATTCAGACGAATTTGAAGAGATGTCTAACTGCGTAAGGAAATTAAATAAAGGAATCGACAAGTATAAAGGCATGCTTCCATTGAAATGTTTTAATTGTGGTGGTATTGGTCATTTTTCTTCTAAATGTCCTCATAAGAATAAAGAAAATGATGAAGAAGAAGCTTCTAAAAGGGAAAAGAAATATCAAAAGGGAAACAAGAGAAGAAATAAAAGGAAATTCTTCAAGAAAAGTTTCTACTCAAAGGAGGATAGTTCCTCATCAGACAAGGAGGATAATGATAGTGACAATGATTCAGAAAGAGTACTCTTCATGGTATTAGAATATGATTATGAACAAGAAGATGAAGTCAATCTCAGAGGAGAGCTAATCAGTTCATAAAAAGAACTTAGGAAAGAAAGAAAGAAAAACAAGTCACTCAAGGCAGAGTTAAAAATGAAAGAGGGATCTCAGAATTCCAACTCTGGGGAAATCGAGTAGATGATAATGAGTCTAAAAAATTCAAATAGAATAAGACAGGAGAATTGAGGAAGTACTTAGAAATCAATTAGAAGAAAAGGAGAAAATGATAAGAAGCTTGGAAGCAAAAGTAGTTTCTTTAAGGAAAGATCTTCAGAAGAAAGATATGCAACAAAAGAGCACCATAATATTGGATCAAATCATCAGCTGTCAAAGACCATCAAATGAAAAATCCAGACTAGGTTAAAATAAAGTACAAAATGAGAAAGGATTGAGCTCCAAGACAACATAACAAGAAGAAGAATAAAGAAGCTATGCAGATATTGTTAGAGATTATATCAAGAAGAAAGAATGCAAGCCCCCAAAGAAGAACAATTCAGAAATAAAGAAGACTCAGGAAGAGGAATTCGGAAGTAGTGCATTGCAAAGAATATCATCTACTCCCAAGTATAAAAGGTTCTTTTATGGTCATTGTTTTAATTGTGCTAATTTTGGACATAAATCTATAAATTGCAAATCCTATGCTAAGAACAGAAGCAACTATCCAGGGTACTTAAATAATAGTTGTAATACCCCAAGTTCAAGCCCTTGTTGATTTGTAATTATGTTTAATGATGTTTATAGGATGGTGATCCAAGTAATTATAAGCTGGTAGGATTATATGTTTATTAGGCTGGAGAGTTTAAATGTCTAGGCTAGTGAGCCTATTTTTGTATATGTAATTATGCATATTATTAATAAAATACATTGTTGCGTGTAGACCAACCACAAAGAAAGAGTTATGGGGGACTAAGCTCCACTAGCAAGGGAATGGGAAGGGGGATGAGAGGCTAGGAAAAAGGGGCTAAGCTTGAGAGATTAACCCAAGGGAATATTATAATGTATTTCCAAAATTACTAAAGTTTGGGAGATAAATCCATTTATCCTAAGTTCCTTTGGGAAGAGGAACAAAACTCCAAGTGGAGAGGAATGAGCTATTGGATGGCCAACTGTCATCCAGAACACATGCAAATTTATGTGGGAATTTCCATTATTGTGGGGGTTCGTGCTTAGGATTCTCACCATTCTCTCTCTCACCACTCTGATCATTCTGACCATTTTTCTTGCCATTTTTTCTCATGAGTTCACTCATGATTCTTACCATCCCTTGTCCAGTTCACACACACACTGAACAAGAATGCATCCAGATCCATTTCCACCATTGTTGAACCTCTGTATTTGTTGAGTCATCGCTTTCCTTACCCATTTTTTCTACTGTAGTTTGAAGAGGTGGGTTTTCAAGCCTATGGTTGAAGAAGCAGGTTGCCAGGCCTGTGAGAAACTCTCTCTAGGTGAGAGAGATTGTCGGGGAAGTGATTTGTCCTGGAGGGAGTCCAACAACATCTACAAAGCTCTGAAAATTCTTGATTTGGCCTGTTGATGAAGCCCTGGAAGGGAAGTGTAGCAGCCAATGGATTGTGGAACAGTGAAGGTGTATATTCTTGGGGTGGGACAGGCATGTGGGGAATGAAATCTTGTGAGAAGTGGGCGTAAGTAGTCTCCTTGGAGTGGATCCTTCCTGTAGCATTGTGCAGTTTCCCGTAGCCTCAACCTAGCCTAGGATTTCCTTGCCCTAGGTGGAGTTTAGTCCCAGCTCGGGGGTGACCCAACACTGATAGACTGGAGCAACATGGTTTAAGGATGGGAGGTTCATGGAAGGTCTGCATGCAGTCGGTGGTCTCCTCATAAAAATATAAGTACCAATTCTATGTTAATTTTATGTTGTGTATCTTGTACATGTGTTATAATGTTATCATAATTTCCTGTGTTTATTGCATGTATGTATTACTGTCGCTTCCTCATGAATATGTGTATGAGAAGAATGTTTATGTCTGTGTAAATTACATTAGATATATATGTATATCAGAGCATGAAAATCTTCAAGTGGCATTGCCCCTCTTGGGTGGTTGGGTATGTTACAATATGGTTTTTTAGAGCAGTTTGGTTTTGAATTAGTGGTGTGTCCCCGGCTAGGGAGGCCGTGGGACATTACAATCTAGTATCAGATCCCATGGTTTTCACATGGAACCTAGATGGGCCACAAATGTGGAATTTGGAGTTAAAATTCCACAAAGAATTGATATACGGAGCACCGGAAGGGCGCTGAGGGAACACCTTGGTTGTGTATAGAAGCTCAGGAGGTATATCAGTTTGATAAACCACGATATACATGGTATTGGGCCATAGAGTTAAATTGGGTCATTGGATCTGTTCAGAGGGGGAAAGATCTGCCACAACCATTAGATCAGGAGAAGGTGCATGGAGGTTAAGAACATAAGTCCTTCATACTTCTCCCCTCCGACCATTTTAAAACTATAAGAAGAGAAACTTGTCGAAGTCCTCAAGTCTGGAACTGATATGGAACATCCATTTTCCAGGGACACGTGCCTTCAGATTAAGCCATGTTCAAAGTTCAGTAGTTTGGAGGTTGTGGGGTGTTCAATAGATAAATCCTATGAAGTCCTAGAGTGCTTCTTAGCCATATATCATTCAAGAGGAGGAGAGTCTTTGGATTTCTCATGTGGTTTGGCGTTCGGGGAAATCTATTGGGGGTTGCACGGAAGATAAATCATCGAAGTCTGGAAGCTAAGGGAGGTAGTCGTCGACAGTCGACAGTTCAAGAGTTTTGAAAAAAATTCAATGTGAATAAATCACCGAAGTCCTGGGTGCCAAAGTGATGTGAAATGTTGAAGCCACCGAGGGTGACGTGGACCTGTTCGGTAGTCAGAAATTTGTCACTTTTGAAAAAGTGTCAATGTGAAGAAATCGTCGAAGTCTCGGGTGTCAAATTGATGTGGCATGATGATGTCACATGTGACATAGACCTATCAACAGTTTGGTAGTTTGGAAGTTCGACAATTCGACATTTTTGAGAAAGTGTCAAAGACAGGAAATCCCCGAAGTATCAAAGCGTCGGGTATGACGTCGAAAGATGATGCCACCTAGGGTGACGTGGACCTACCTACGTCTGCCACATGTCTCTCATTTTCATACTTTTGATAGACCCTTAGGACCAATTGGAGCCTAACACATGTCACTCGACGATGGGGCCATGTGTCACCACTTTGATTGGTGACAGTTGTACTTTGTGGGTGTCGGGAGGTTAAGCAGTTTGGGAGTTCAATGTTCAGGGAAAATTGTTGGAAGAAATTCCAAACCTTTGAAGTCCCAAAGTTTTGTAGTGATGTGGCTTGATGACATCACCTAGGGTGATGTGGACACATAATATGCATGCCATGTGTCAGTGTATTTCGTGCTTTTGAAAGGTTGATTTAGAAGTTATAAATTGACATGTGTCACCCCTCATATTGGGCCATGTGTATGTTTCTTGGAATCTACCATGTAGCACCCAGGTGCGCAGTACTAAGTGGACCCCATGGGTTCACCACTTTGGTGTTCGGAAGGAATGGAGTAAGAGGAAGGAAAAACCCCTGAAGCTCCAAAGAGCAGAGTAAATCCTCTCCGTTCATCGGGAGGGGACACACGGCGGTAGATCCCATGGTCCATAGAATTAAAGGAGTAAGAAGTTGCATTCAAGGACTTCCAGAGGTCTGAAGGATGGATTCCATCGTGACATTTGATCATAGAAGACGCATTGTGCCATATTTCGTAGTTTGGAGGAATGGTATTGTTGTTCCTGAGTCTGTACTAAGGCTTAAACGTATAGTGTCAAGGCATCCGAAAGTCGGTGAAAGATTAGCAAAGGAAAAATGTCAACCTTCGGTGTGGGAAACTAGGGCAGATTTCTACGTTCTCATCGTCTAGCTTCCAACTGCTCCTGAGCAGTTATATCTTGTTCAATGGCTTCCCATGAACGCTCGAGTTCTTCCCGGTTATTTGCAGTTTTAAGGATTGTATCGAAAAGATTTAAAGCGATATGTGTTTGGTTAGATAGTCTGGGTTCGATATTAGGTTGTGTCACTGCAGGGACAGTCATAGATGAATAATAAGGATGGGAACGGGTTTAAAAATTATTAAATGTTGTCTCGATTGAGTCGAGTAAAAGAGAATTTTACGTTTTCGGAACAAAACAAAAATGCGATTTGAAGGCCCTTTCCCGTAACTGTATTATGTTTTAATATAAAGGCGTGGTGTGAAAGAGAAACATTCAGCTGTATATAATGCAAGATTCCTGTCAAAAGAAAAATTGCATATACACAGAAGAGTAAGTTAGTGAGAAAATAACTAATATAGATAAGAATAAATGTAGAGTTCTGAAAATGTAAATTGGTCTTACACCCGCTGATAGCTGGTGCAGAGGAAGGACAATAAATAAACACAGAAAACTAGAATTCCTTTGTTATAGTAGTGGTCATACTAAAGCATAACAAAGCACATCAATTATGAATGAATGAAATGAAATGAAACATGAAGTACAAAGAAAGCAAACTTGATAATACAGTCTGGACGGAATCGAGAATCTTCAAATTGCTTATATATTAACTTCTTCAAATGAAAAAAACTTTCTTACAATCAACACCAAAAAGGTCCAGCCTTTTCTTCTTCTTTTTGTGGTATATTTATACAACTTGGCAGATCAGTTTAGAAACTCAACGGTTTCATCAATTCAGTTACAACCGAAAAGAGCGAAATCACTCTCTTTTCTCTTACTCTATTTTCAAATGGCGCCTGGCGCTTGTCTTTCCGCGGATTCAGTGCACATGATACATTTTTCTACAAACTGGGACACAAGCTGCAAGGGTTCTACTTGACAGCTGGCCTCGGTGAAATAGCATTCTCGGGCCAACTGCGGCAGCTTATCTCCCATCTATGCATCAACGATATCAAGGGAACTTAGTTGTGCACTAGGTTGAATTAAGTGTTGGTCAACTTGAGCCATGTCCACCCTATCCATCTTAGAGATATCTACCGCCTCTCTCTCATTCTTCTCTTTCAGGTCGAGGGAAATCGGATCTACATTCATTTGCCTTAACGTTTCTGAGTCACCTCCACTCTCCATACCTAAAAGCTCACCCTCTATAGCATTGAAGGCTTCTTCTAATGAATTGGTTACTTTTTGAACCTGTTCCTTGCTTAAGGTAATATTATGTTCCCAATCCTTTAACAGAATGTTACCTCTAGTTTGTTCAGCGATGGTGAGTCCTGGAGGACTTGTTGAGAATCTGTTGTTAGTAGCTATCACCGCCTCTTGAAAAGTGACCCGAGCGGCTTCTGTATTCCTTTCTTTGCCAGTCAGATTTTTGGAAATCCGATGCATCAACAAGCAATCTTCTCTAATTACTCCCACTTTGTCTAGCAGATTAAGTTGTGCAGAAGAGATCCTGCTCCGAATATCGATCGCTCGGGATTTAAACCCCTCGACGTCGATCATCCTATTTTCAGTGGTCTCCACCTGAGCCTGTAACTCTGCAATCATAGTTCTCTGCTAACCATCCTGCACCCGATCGTCTCGGATCACTGAATGCACTTTCTCTAGCTTGACTTTGAGCGTTTCTATTTCATTTTTATTAGCCAATCTAGCCTGTTCTGTCTCCATGTTGGCCTGGCTTTTAGCATTCTCTATGGTTGTAGCCAATCTGGCCTCAAGGGTCTTGATGAGGCGATTTTTTCTTTTAAGTTGGTTATTCATCTCCCCAACCGAGAATTGATTCGCTGAAGCATATGCCCCCAGTGTTCCAGCGATTTCAGTGGAAAGATGGTCACTTTTCTTGTTCTTGCCATCTGTCATGATTTTGTATTTCTTAGCAGTGGACTCTCCCTCTTGATAAAACTCTCGTTTCACTACAGCTTTTCTCTTTTTATCAAAAAAGAACTCATTAGGAGGGAGTTCTTCTGCTCTAATTGGCCTCAGCTCTTCATCAAATATCCATCCCTTGCTAACATTTCCCTGTGCCGACTGCAAGGGTGTGACCGAGGTCATGGGCTTTCCTATTTGCTTCATCGATTCTTTTGGAGTATCGACAGGGTTCTTCTCCTTTGGATTATTTGGAGTTTCTTTTTTAGTCTCTGATATCTACTTCCTCGGTGGGTCTGGAGTTTTTCCCTCAGCCTTCGAACTCTGTTTGCTTGGGGGGTCTGGAGTTTTCTCTTTTGTTTCAGGATTACTCGTTTTCTCTCTTTCCTGTTGTTGTCCAGGGATAGACCTTACCTCGGTGGAATCTTCAGCATCTTTCTATTTTGTCTCAGCAATGGCCAAACCTCCCAACATAGTCGGGAGACACCTTCGTCTAGTTTCCTGAAATCTTAATACAGAGGCCATGTCTTCCGGTGCTAAAGATAGGATCCGAACTAGCACTTCCCCATAAGATCTAGCCCCTCGGAAAATGTCATCCGAGGGTGAACACTCGTGTTCAAACCTTTTCAGCCCACAATTTGCTAAATGGTTGCTTACAATTTTTTGAGGATCATGTTTTTTATATTCAATGGAGACTAAACTCAAGTCTTCTAGGGCTGTAGCCTCAGCTTTTGCATGCCCGAAATCTAATAAAGAATAAGAATTTAGCCGAACAGGGAAAAATGGCCATACCTTCTTCGAAGAAGCTTTGAGCTCTTTACTTACCCCGCCAATCACTATTTGTCGGGCAATCTCGCGACAAGCCAGCTTGTTGGGGATGAACAGTGGTAGTGCAAAAGGGGGAACAGCAACTCTGAAGACTCTAAAATAGGAAAACTCTACTTCTACGTACCAGTCTTCTATACTACTCAGATTTTCAGCGATGCTATCCAAGATCCGAGGTGGTGAAAGACCAAAAATGGCAATGTGCAGGGGCACCATCACCCAGTTGAAAATTTCATAAATGAATTTGTCTACCTTGTTCTCCCACATCTTGTCGTGATATTCATGTATAAGTTTCTCTTGGGTTGGATTCCAAGCCCAATTCATCAAAGGGAAAGGAGTCATGCTACATACCGCGTCCATGATATACGCAGACATGAAAAATGAGGATGGTCTCCTGTTTTCCTTCTCCTCCCAATACTTAGTGACCCAGTTGAACAAGCTGTCTGAGAGCATCTTCGCCTAGTTGAATGAGCAACCTTCAACGATCCGAAATATGAGAGGCACCCAAGAGATGTAAAAATGTGATGTGTCCTCTCGCCCAAAAAGCCAACAGGTCATCATGGCCACATATTTATATTGTGGCTCCAAAGAATCGATAGAATATATGCCCTTGTCATTCGCTCTGAACTTCGCGGTGCGCGAAACCCAATCTTTAATCAAACTAGGCATGGTTTTGTCATATTCAATGCACTCCTTCTATTTAAAACTCTCCAGAAAATCAGCATCATATGTGTATTCAGATGTTGTTGGGAGCTTATACATGCTTTGGATGTGCTCCGGTCTAAAAGTCCCGACAGTGACCCGCTGGTCATTTATGATGGTTCTGGTGGGTAAGTCTATATGATCCAATGCCCATCGAATCATATCATAATAGGGGAGAAACCGTGGTTTGGTTGCTATCTTAGGCATTCCAGATTGAACAACAATCTTGTATTTAGTGTTCAAATCGTCTTTTACGTTGTCATTGTCGTCAGAATCTGAATAATTTACCAACTCCGTTTGTAGAATATCTAAAACAAACGACCAGCTAGGTACTGAGCCACCACTCCAAGGTGAAGTGTCGGAAACAGTATCTGTACCTTGCCCTGCATCCTCGACGCTAGCCTTTGCTGCTTTCCGTGGAGCCATAGCTGAAACTTGCGTTTTCGCTCTTCTGTGATAAACCTGCGTATACATGCAGAAATTGGTTCACTTAGAGAAAGATGAGCTCTGCGTGCTTATGAAAATGAATAATGAAACGTAAACCCTGCATATATTTGAAAATTCTGTACTTTTGAAATAAGTCTGTCAAATCGCAATTAGAAACAAATTTATTTCGTAAAATCCAATCTTATTTTTCGTGGATTCACCCTAATTAACCATTAATGTCATCAATGTTTAGCGGCTCGCCAGTCAGCTGGAGTATGGAGAGAAAAAAGTTACCTCAGGAAATGTGCAAGCCTCGATGCGCGGAACATATCTCGTTTATTTTAAAATATTCAAACTTAGCAATGTTAACCATTTTTTTGCTTATCGCTGCATCGTGGATTTCCTTTCAACAATTTGAGTCTTTAACTCACGAGACTGCGAGTGCTGATTTGGCTTAATTAACGATAATCGTGATTTCAGGCATGATTAATTTCATAATCGTTTTAATCGCCGTATCGCGACTCAGAACTTCGAAGATAAAAATTTGGAAGATTAGTATGTCGAGTCACGAAACTGCGAGATAGCGATAATTAAGACTTGATTAAGATTAAGAAAAAATTGGATTAGGTGATTAATTAATCATACTATAATCACATTGCGGCTTCGTGAGTCGGAGTTTTAGAGATCATGATTTTCAAAAAGATAGCGCCGAGTGGCGAAGCGCCGAGAACCGCTTTAACCATAGTTAGCTTTTTACCTTTAATTTTGACCAGGGTTAACCTACAAGTTTCGGAAATCCACACACAGTCTGATTTCTCCATTCTTTTTTATGACAGGGACCAAATTTGCCACCCAGTCCGAGTACCTCAGAGGTACAATAATTTTCGCATCTAAAAGCTTTTTAACTTCCTTTTCAATTACGGGCAACAAAATGGGGTTAATTTGCCTAAGCTTTTTCCTAAACGGCTTGACCCCAGGCTTCAAGGGTATTTTGTGCTCAATCATGGATGTAACAAACGTTCTAAGCTCATCATAGGACCAGGCGAAGACATCTTTATACTCTCTGAGTAGGTCTTTGTACTGTACTTTTACTTTGGGAGGGAGGAACTTAGATATTTTCACTATCCTGGATTCTTTCTCAGTTCCTATATCGTAGTCCTCCACTTCTTCTGGTTGGGGCTGCAAAGTGGATTTCACAGGTACGTCATTCTGATCGAAAAGTCTTTCTAGCGGAATTAAGCCTTTCGGAATTTGGTTGTTTTTACGGACCAGCATACGATGATCCACTATTTTTTCTCGGAAGGTTTAAGGATCTTCTCCTTCTTGCATAATCCACATCGAGTCGTTTTGATTCTCTTGGTCTGGATGAGTTTCAGAGAACTCCCCTACAGCTGTAAGAAACTTCTTGATTTTTTCGTCATCTTCGAAGACCTGCCAGTGTCGGATATTGTCTTGTATCAAAGTTTTGTATCTGATTTCAATGTGATATTTTAGTTTGACGGTCGTGGGTGGAGAAAAGGTTGAAGCTGCCTTGGCCAAGGCATCGGCATGCAGGTTCTCTGCGCGAGGAATAAAATGAACCTTTACTGATGAGAAAAATTTTTCCATCAAATCCCAAGCACAATTTCTGTAAGTTCTTAGTCTTGGATGCTTGGCTAGGTATTGTCGGTTTATTTGTCTTACTATCAATTCCGCGTCATCGTATACCTCCAAGTTTTTTATATTCAACTTCTTTGCAGCCTCTAATCCTAAAATCAATGCCTCATATTCGCATACATTATTGGTGTAATATATTTCCCACTACAAACGATAAGAGAAAGGAACCATGAACTTACCTTCGGGTGCTACCAAAAGTATCCCAGCACTAGCTCCTTCAGAAGACGAAGCACCATCGAAGTACATTTTCCATACACCATTATTTCTCAACTCCTCTGTCAAAGGGCTTAATTCTTCTTGCTTCATATCAAGCTCCTCAGGACCTCCATCAAATCCATCATCAAAAGACAAAATGCAGTTTCCCAGATCTTGATTTGCAACGTAAATGGGGAAGTTGTGTGGGTTTTGGGGGTCACTGACTGTATACGCTAATCTTGTTTCTCTGTACAAATGAGTGAACTGACCACCGAATATAGGGATCGTGGCATAAGACATGTCTAACTGAAGAGAACCCCCCAATTTGGCTCCCCATGACCTGGATAATAACATACCATATTTAGGGGGAATATCGGCAATAACCACGTCCATCAGGATACTCTTAACAGGGACTTGTGCCAGGGTAACCACCAGATCTTTTATCATTCCCAAGCATTTAACCTTTCTTGAATCAAAAGAGTACATATTCCCATAAGGTCTTGTAATCTGTAGACCCAGCTTCTCCATTATAATTTTGGGCATCACATTATGAGAAGCCCCGGAGTCTAACATACAATTATGTAACAACTGATCATGTATATTCAGAGTGATATAAAAGGGAGCGACGTTGTCTTTGGACCCTTCAAAATGAGGACCAAAGGTGATATTAGGTCTATCATCTTCCAGATTGATAACATCAGACTGACTCTCTCGGATAACGTCATATTGACCCTCTAGATCGTAGACACCCATCGCTTTGGCAATCTGCTTGCGATCAGCAGGATTTTTTGCTAATTCTACCAAAGGAATCGGAAGTTTAATTTTGTTTAACTCATTTTCAAGACTGAAAGATGTATTTACCTTTTCCATTTCTTTGGTTGAGACTTCCACATGTTTTCTTTCCAACTTACTTGTCTGAATCGCTTTATCACTCGTGATCTTAGTTGAAGACGTAACTTTATCTACCGGTTCAGTTTCTTGTGTTCGAGTTTCAACTTTTTTCACCTCAGGCTCTTGAGTGTTTGTTACCTTGGTTTTATTGCTGGGTAACGAGGTCTCTTCCGGAGGAGGTTCATAAACTTGACCTTTTTGAAGGATTTTCTTAGGTTGATTCGTTGAGGTAGGCTTACTCTTACATCTTAGATTATACTTTGGTTGAAACTCGTCCATTATCATCTCTGTTTCTGGTTGAGATACACAGGGATCAGAGTGATCACCTTCTTCATCTTCATTAGACGGCTGTGGGGGTTTCAAAGATTTTTCATAATCTTCACGAGTGAGATACGGCTACGAAAAATCGTCACCGAAATTCGTGACTTCATCTTCCGAATCTCCGAAATCTTGGAAGTCATTTGCGCCTATAAAATTTTCGTTCTTTAATGGCGCTTGTATTTTTTTATCTTTGTTTTTAATCTGTTTGTGTTGATTTGGGGAATTTGGGTTTCTTCTAAAGTCCTTTTTAGTAGAAGAATTTGCTTTCACCTGTTCTAACTCCATCCTAGAGATTTTGTTGGAAAATTCTTTAATTACTCGGGCCATATCCTCTACTCTGTCATCAGGGTATCTATTTGAGCCCGAAGGACCCGCTGGTTCCCTATAGCGTCTATTCTCGTGGTTGATTGTTTCTACTTTGGCTTTTAATTTTCCCGAAGCCATCATATTAGATTCGATTTCGACAGCATCGTCTTGCATTCTATTCAAGGTGGCTCCTCTTCTCTCTCACAGAAGTAGGGAAAATCCGGCTTGAAAGCTCCCGCGAAGGTTACTTTGGCTGAGGGTTCAAAGGGTTTAACTGTGCCTGGAATCTTATGATACAGTTTGTTGAATCTCAGAATAAATTCCATAACTGATTCTGAGTTCTTTTTCTTTAGGGACCCAAACTCGGTAAGATAATATAAGTGATCTTTTCGCTCTCCCCATTGTCTTAGGAAAGCATCTTCCAAAGCATCATATGATGGGATAGAAGCTGCGGGTAGGCTCTGAAACCAAGTTTGGACCGGTCCTTCAAAGGTCTGGACAAGGAGTCTCGAGTAGACATCTTCATGCTCGATACCACATATGTCTGTGTATTGGTCGAAGAAATTTATATGCTCGGATGCGGTTAGATCTCCCTCCCCAGTGAACCTAGGAAGATTTTTGATGTAATTTTCAGGCAAATCATGGAGGGGGACGGGCAAAACTAGGGGAGCATATCTCGCTACTACTTTTGTGAATACTCTAGGAGGAGGGACATGCCCTTGACCTCCACCACCTCCTCCTGCGGGTGCCATCGATTTGAGTGTAGGAAAAGAGGGTGAAGCACCCTTCTTGGTATCAGGAGAGATCGGGAAATTCTGTCAAAGAAAAGATGGAATGTCAACAGTCAATGAACTTTCTTGAGGGCCTTTTCCCTTGTGTATGAATGGGGAAGATGTATGACTCTCACTCCTAACTTCAGATCAGTTTGACGTCGGATATTTTGTATCAAACAGAGGACTATGTGAAGTAGAAGATTTTGAATGGCACTTAGCCTTGGAAAGTTGGTTTTTTGTTTTTAAAAGTTTTTCAGGATCAGCAACAGGTGTAATCAGCTTGCCATCTGGGTTCTGTCTGGTACTCTTTCTACCAGAAGCCATTTTTTGTTTTAGTGGAGTCGCCAAGTGAAAGACTTAAAAAGCCTTAAAAATGTGTGTACTCTATGTTCACTATGAAGGAGTAGCACTTTCAACGAAATAAATGTCATTTTCCCAGGGAAAAGATTTTGTAACTTCGTTCCCCGGCAACGACGCCAGAAAGATGTTGTTCCTGAGTCTGTACTAAGGCTTAAACGTACAGTGTCAAGGCATCCGAAAGTAGGTGAAAGATGAGCAAAGGAAAAATGTCAACCTTCGGTGTGGGAAACTAGGGCATATTTCTATGTTCTCGTCATCTAGCTTCCAACTGCTCCTGAGCAGTTATATCTTGTTCAATGGCTGCCCATGAACACTCGAATTCTTCTCGGTTATTTGTTGTTTTAAGGATTGTATCGAAAATATTTAAAGAGATATGTGTTTGGTTAGATAGTTTGGGTTTGTTATTAGGTTGTGTCACTGCAAGGACAGTCATAGATGAATAATAAGGATGGGAATGGGTTTAAAATTTATTAAATGATGTCTCGATTGAGTCAAGTAAAAGAGAATTTTACGTTTTCGGAACAAAACAAAAATGCGATTTGAAGGCCCTTTCCCGTAACTGTATTATGTTTTAATATAAAGGCGTGGTGTGAAAGAGAAACATTCAACTGTATATAATGAAAGATTCCTGTCAAAAGAAAATTACATATACACAGAAGAGGAAGTTAGTGAGAAAATTAACTGATATAGCGAAGAATAAACATAGAGTTCTGAAAATGTAAATTGGTCTTACACCCACTTATAGTTGGTGCAGAGGAAGGACAATAAACAAATACAGAAAACCAGAACTCCTTTGTTATAGTAGTGGTCATACTAAATCATAACAAAGCACATCAATTATGAATGAATGAAATGAAATGAAACATGAAGTACAAAGAAAGCAAACTTGATAATACAGTCTGGACGGAATCGAGAATCTTCAAATTACTTATATATTAACTTCTTCAAATGCAAAAAACTTTCTTACAATCGACACCAAAAAGGTCCAGCCTTTTCTTCTTCTTTTTGTGGTATATGTATACAACTTGGCAGATCAGTTTAGAAACTCAACGGTTTCATCAATTCAGTTACAACCAAAAAGAGTGAAATCACTCTCTTTTCTCTTACTCTATTTTCAAATGGCACCTGGCGCTTGTCTTTGCACGGATTCGGTGCACATGATACATTTTTCTACAAACTGGGACACAAGCTGCAAGGGTTCTGCTTGACAGCTGGCCTCGGTGAAATAGCATTCTTGGGCCAACTGCGACAGCTTATCTCCCATCTGTGCATCAACAACATCAAGGGCACTTAGTTGTGCACTAGGTTGAATTAAGTGTTCGTCAACTTGAGCCATGTCCACCCTGTCCATCTTAGAGATATCTGCAGCATCTCTCTCATTCTTCTCTTTCAGGTCGAGGGAAATCTGATCTACATTCATTTGCCTTAACGATTCTGAGTCACCTCCACTCTCCATACCTAAAAGCTCACCATCTATATCATTGAAGGCTTCTTCTAATGAATTGGTTACTTTTTGAACCTGTTCCTTGCTTAAGGTAATATTATGTTCCCAATCCTTTAACGGAATGTTACCTCTAGTTTGTTCAGCGATGGTGAGTCCTAGAGGACCTGCTGAGAATCTGTTGTTAGTAGCTATCACCACCTCTTGAAAAGCGACCCGAGCGACTTCTGCATTCCTTTCTTTGCCAGTCATATTTTCGGAAATCCGATGCATCAACAAGTAATCTTCTCTAATTACCCCCACTTTGTCTAGCAGATTCTGTTGTGCAGAAGAGATCCTACTCCGAATATCGATCGCTCGGGATTTAAACCCCTCAACGTCGATCATCCTATTTTCAGCGGTCTCCACCTGAGCCTGTAACTCTGCAATCATAGTTCTCTACTGACCAGCCTGCACCCGACTGTCTTGGATCACTGAATGCGCTTGCTCCAGCTTGACTTTGAGCGTTTCTATTTCATTTTTATCAGTCGATCTAGCCTGTTCCGTCTCCATGTTGGCCTGGCTTTTAGCATTCTCTATGGCTGTAGCCAATCTAGCCTCAAGGGTCTTGATGAGGAGATTTTTTTTTTTAACTTGGTTATTCATCTGTCCAACTGAGAATTGATTCGCCAAAGCGTATGCCCCCAGTGTTCCAGCGATTTTAGTGGAAAGATGGTCACTTTTCTTGTTCTTGCCATCTGTCATGATTTTGTATTTCTTAGCAGTGGACTCTCCCTCTTGATAAAACTCTTGTTTCACTACAGCTTTTCTCTTTTTATCAAAAAAGAACTCGTTAGGAGGGAGTTCTTCTACTCTGATTGGCCTCAGCTCTTCATCAAATATCCATCCCTCGCTAACATTTCCTTGTGTCGACTGCAAGGGTGTGATCGAGGTGATGGGCTTTCCTATTTGCTTCGTCGATTCTTTTGGAGTATCGATAGGGTTCTGCTCCTTTGGAGTATTTGGAGTTTCTTTTTCAGTCTTTGATATCTGCTTCCTCGATGGGTCTGGAGTTTTTCCCTCAACCTCCGAACTCTATTTTCTTGGGGGGTCTGGAGTTTTCTCTTTTGTTTCGGGATTACTTGTTTGCTCTCTTTCCTGCTGTTGTCCAGGGATAGACCTTACCTCGGCAGAATCTTCAGCATCTTTATGTTTTGTCTCAGCAATGGCCAAACCTCCCAACACAGTGGGGAGACATCTTCGTCTAGTTTCCTGAAATCTTAATACAGAGGCCATGTCTTCTGGTGCTAAAGATCGGATCCGAACTAGCACTTCCCCATAAGATCTAGCCCCTCGAAAAATGTCATCCGAGGGTGAACACTCGTGTTCAAACCTTTTCATCCCACAATTTGCTAAATGGTTGCTTACAATTTTTTGAGGATCATGTTTTTTATATTCAATGGAGACTAAACTCAAGTCTTCCAGGGTTGTAGCCTCAGCTTTTGCATGCCCAATCCAATAAAGAATAAGAATTTAGCTGAACAGGGAAAAATGGCCATACCTTCTTCGAAGAAGCTTTGAGCTCTTTACTTACCCCGCCAATCACTGTTTGTTGGGCAATCTCACGACAAGCCAGCTTGTCGGGGATGAACAGTGGTAGTGCAAAAGGGGGAACAGCAGCTCCGAAGACTCTAAAATAGGAAAACTCTGCTTCTACGTACCAGTCTGCTATACCACTCAGATTTGTAGCGATGTTGTCGGAGATCCGAGGTGGCAAAAGACCAAAAATGGCAATGTGTAGGGGCACCATCACCCAGTTGAAAATTTCATAAATGAATTTGTCTGCCTTGTTCTCCCACAGCTTATCGTGATATTCATGTATAGGTTTCTCTTGGGTTGGATTCCAAGCCCAATTCATCAAAGGGAAAGGAGTCATGCTACATACCGTGTCCATGATATATGCAGACATGAAAAATGAGGATGGTCTCCTATTTTCCTTCTGCTCCCGATACTCAATGACCCGGTTGAACAAGTTGTCTGAGAGCATCTTCGCCCAGTTGAATGAGCAACCTTCAGCGACCCGAAATATGAGAGGCACCCAAGAGATGTAAAAATGCGATGTGTCCTCTCGCCCAAAAAGCCGACAGGTCATCATGGCCACATATTTATATTGTGGCTCCAAATAATTGATAGAATATATGCCCTTTTCATTTGCTCTGAACTTCGCGGTGCGCGAAACCCAATCTTTAATCAAACTAGGCATGGTTTTGTCATATTCAATGCACTCCTGTTTAAAACTCTCCAGGAAATCAGCATCGTATGTGTATTCAGATGTTGTTGGGAGCTTATACATGCTTTGGATGTGCTCCGGTCTAAAAGTCCCGACAGTGACCCGCTGGTCGTTTATGATGGTTCTGGTGGGTAAGTCTATATGATCCAATGCCCATCGGATCATATCATAATAGGGGAGCAACCGTGGTCTGATTGCTATCTTATGCATTCCAGATTGAACAACAATCTTGTATTTAGTGTTCAAATCGTCTTTTACGTTGTCGTTGTCGTCGGAATCTGAATAATTTACCAACTCCGTTTGTAGAATATCTGAAACAAACGACCAGCTAGGTACTGAGCTGCCACTCCGAGGTGAAGTGTCGAAAACAGTATCTGTACCTTGCCCTGCATCCTCAACGGTAGCCTTTGTTGCTTTCCGTGGAGCCATAGCTGAAACTTGCGTTTTCGCTCTTCTGTGATAAACCTGTGTATACATGCAGAAATTGGTTCACTCGGAGAAAGATGAGCTCTGCGTGCTTATGAAAATGAATAATGAAACGTAAACCCTGCATATATTTGAAAATTCCGTACTTTTGAAATAAGTCTGTCAAATCGCAATTAGAAACAAATTTATTTCGTAAAATCCGATCTTATTTTTCGTGGATTCACCCTAATTAACCATTAATGTCATCAATGTTTAGCGGCTCGCCAGTCAGCCAGAGTATGGAAAGAAAAAAGTTACCTCGGGAATTGTGCAAGCCTCGATGCACAGGACATATCTCGTTTATTTTAAAATATTCAAACTTAGCAATGTTAACCATTTTCTCGCTTATCGCTGCATCGTGGATTTCCTTTCAACAATTTGAGTCTTTAACTCGCGAGACTGCAAGTGCCGATTTGGCTTAATTAACGATAATCGTGATTTCAGGCATGATTAATTTCATAATTGTTTTAGTCGCCGTATCGCGACTCGGAACTTCGAAGATAAAAATTTGGAAGATTAGTATGTCGAGTCACGAAACTGCGAGATAGCGATAATTAAGACTTGATTAAGATTAAGAAAAAATTGGATTAGGTGATTAATTAATCATACTATAATCACATCGCGACTTCATGAGTCGGAGTTTTAGAGATCATGATTTTCAAAAAGACAGTGCCGAGTGGCGAAGCGCCGAGAACCGCTTTAACCATAGTTAGCTTTTTATAACCTTTAATTTTGACCAGGGTTAACCTACAAGTACCTCGCATTCTCGGCTCTCGGGGATGTAAGGAAAAACATTTAGGTTTGACAAACGCCGAGGCATGAAACCCCGACGACGTCTAATCACTGAGTTAAAATACTTTACTCAGGTTTCTGTCTTGAGTGAAAATTTAACATGAGTTCGTTGTTTCGTGACTCGGGAAGTGTGAATTCAAGGATTAAAGTATCCGACTTGTGAGATCCCAAGATAAAGTAGAAAAGATCGGACTTAGTACAAAAGCGGAAATGTTTTAAAAGGTAGAAAAAAAGCATGGCTGCTTATTCGACAAGGTTATAGGATTTTTTCAAAGTTTCCGGGGGGAGGGAAAAACAAAAGGCCATCTTTAGATTTCAAGTATCAAAACTTGAAAATTGTGAAAAGTAAAAATAAACAAGGACGGATCCAACAGGTACTACAGAGGATATGAGTTGCATTTGTTGTGAGTCAACAACTCCCAGAGAGACAAAGTTAATCTCGATCGTTGATCGAGATATGACACGTGGAGGAAGGAGAGGGGATCTCTAGTGGGTTGACACTTTAGGAGATTGGTAGTGAAGTGTTTTGGAAATCCTTAAAGACCAGAGTCTTGGAGATCTTATCCACTGTAGATCTGAGCAGATGATGTGGACCATAGATCCATCGTCTTTCACAAGTTCGTCAATTTGGTGGTTTGAGAGAATTGTTATGATGTAGCCTGGAAACCGTTGAAGCCCAAAGTCTCGAAGATCCTATCCACCGTAGATTTAAATGAGGAATAAAGATCATTGATCGATACGTCCTTTGAGTATTCGTAAAATTGACGTTCGAGGAAAATGTATGGTAATGGGGGAATATCCTCCGAAGCCCCAAAGTTTCAGAGCCTCAGAGGCCCGAAGAAAAGGATAAGCACCTAATTGTTAGCGCTAGGTCACAAACCCTTTTCATATGAGTTTGGGGGCCAAAGGAAAGGGGCTAGCGCCAAAAAGTTTTGTTTAAGAATAGGAAAGGGACAATTTGCTCAATTATCCATAACTTTATGCTCAAAACTCAGAATTTAGCATAGAAGCATCCATTGGAAAGGTAATGAAAAATAGAAGATAAATTTTCACCCAGAAATTGGATCTAAACAGTCAATTTCTCAAGAAATCAGTAGAAAATAAGCCTGATATATTAATGAATCAGAATGGTTCATGTTTTCATGGAATTATCAAGAACAATTAGCCTGACAAAGTTTTGTCGGCTACCCATTTTTTGCAGAATTAACAGTTGTCAGATTAGAGTCAACACAGAGTGTAGAGTGATGGAAGATAATCAGGTAGCCTTTAGTCAAGAACATGAAATCAGAGGGTTGAATGTCTAGTTGGGATTGGAAGGAACCAACTCCAATGGACATGGAGGAGGAAAGGAGGAAGACATAAATCCAGCTAAGACCCTCAGAAAATTGCAGATAGATGTCCAGAGACACAAGGATGATAATGAGAGGCTTATGAAGTCCAAGGAACAACAAGAATACTTCAACATGAAGTGAATTCAGAGCCTGGAAAGAATTGAAAATAATTTGGATAAGGAAAGTGGCTCCATCAAATCAGGAAGTCACGGGACCCCTACGAAGAAAGGATGATCAAGGAGTGGTAGAAAACATCACCATCACTCCTAAAAGAATTCCCATAGGAGATCACACAATATCTCAAGTCCATCCCCTATCAGGAAGCATATGAGGTATGGGGTGGATGAGTTGAAAGGGGAAATGAATAAGATCAAACCTCCTACTTTTGATGGAGAGAACAAGAAGGATGAAGATGTTAAGACATGGATGCTAGGCATGAGGAAGTATTTCCAATTGCATTACTATTCTTCTCATGAAGAGGAAATAATTTTCGTCTATCAGCTGAAAGGAAAGAAATCTATGTGGTGGGATCATCTTGTGCAAGTGCAGCACCTCAGAGAGAAAAATGTGACTTGGAAGGAATTCAAGAGGCATTTTGAGAAGAAATACATGACCAAGAGGTATTATGATAAAAATATGAAAGAGTTCTTTGAACTTAAACTAGGAAGCATGACTATTGATGAATATGAAAGGAGATTCTTAGAGCTGTTGAAGTATGTCTTTTTCATCAAGGATGAGACAATGAAGATTCAGAGGTACTTGAGTGGGTTGCCATCTTTCATTAGTGATAAAATCCAATATGATGATCCCAAGACTCTGGAAGAAACTATAAGGAGAGTAAAATGCTTATATGATCAGAAAAAAGGAAAGCATACTTTTTAGAAGGCTTCGGAGGACAAGAAGAAGTTTAAGAAGGAACAAAGGCAGAAGGGGAACAAGCCTCCATTTTTCATAAACAATCCTCAAGGACAACCATCTTTCAGAGAGCATAGAATGGTTGAGGTAGGTGGGAAAAGGCCAAGGCAGAAACCCATTCAATGTTGGGGATTTAAAGGAGACCATAAGTATAGATATTGTCCTCACAAAGGTGACAAAGTGGAAGTTTTCCACAATGTACATCAAGTAGAAACAGTGGAAGAAACAGGAAGAAGTATACCAAGGATCTATGCATCCCTAGACAACAAGCAAGCTGAGTTTCAATCACACATGATTGAAGTTGAAGGTGGAAGAAGAAAGAACTTTCCAAGTGCATCCGGTATGCATTATGGACCAAAAAATCAAATAGCTCAGGAATCGATCCATAGGGCTTGTAAAGGTCCAATGGAACTGGTAAGGTCCTTAGGATGCAACTTGGGAGCATGAAGATGTTATGCGGGCAGAATACCCACATCTTTTTTAATATTTTGAAAATCTTGTTGATGTTATGTAAATGAATTTCACCGAGGACGTTGCAAAAATAAGGGGAGGGAATTGTAATACCCCAAGGTCGAGCCCCTATTGAATTGTAGTTATGTTTAATGATGTTTATAGGTTGGTGATCCATGTAATTATAAGTTGGTAGGCTTATGTGTTTATTAGGATGGAGAGCCTAGCTGCCTAGGCCAGTGAGCTATTTTTGTATATGTAATTATGCATATTATTAATAAAATACATCATTGTGTATAGACCAACCATGAATAAAGAGTTATGGGGGAATAAGATCCACTAGGAAGGGAAAGGAAAGGGGGTTGAGAAGCTAGGAAAAAGGGGCTAAGCTCGAGGGATTAACCCAAGGGAATATTAATCTATTTCCTAAATTACTAAATTTTGGGAGATAAACCCAGTTATCCTAAGTTCCTTTGGGGAGAGGAAAGAAACTCCAAGTAGAGAGGAATGACCTCTTGGAGATCCAAGTGTCATCCAGGACGCATGCATATTTATGTGGGAATTTCCACAGTTGTGGGGGTTTGTTCTCATGATTCTCACCACTCTAAGCATTCTGACCATTTTGCTTGCCATTTTTCCTCATGAGTTCACTTACTATCCTTGCCATCCCTTATTCATTTCACACTTCCACTAAACAAGCATGCAGCCATGTTATCGGACTAATTGGTAGGTGCAGACACTAACTGATCTCCCTAGATTCACCTAGATCTAGAACAAAACACACCAGAACATGACGCTTTCCTTAAGTTTTAGATATTGAATTTACGAACTAAAGAGGGATGGGTGACATACCGTTTAAATGCCACTTCCTCTCACCATAGCCATCCTAGCTTCGTTCCAATACTCATACAATGATGATTCTGCAAAAGAACGCAACCAACCAAAGTAATAGCAATAGCATAAACTCAATATAAACCTATGTACATGATCAAGGAATCATACAATAAAACNAAACACAACAAGCTTTATAGGAAAGAATCATATTACTATATCATATTAAATGTGAAAGAGAGATTACAACCATGGCCTTGATGTCGTAAGGTCCCTTCCAACTGTCCTTCGTTCCCCACACACTTTCACTCCAAGAATTCTGAGAACATAGATCTGATAATATTCACAATCTATCTTGACAAAGCAAATCTCAAAGCCACTCCAACCAAGCTAATAATTCCAAGCCAACAAAAGCTAACTAAGCTCCAGAACCTCTTCTCCATAAGAGCTCCTCTCCTTTTATAAGTTGAAGAGAATAAGGTGAGGAGGTTAGGATGATCCCACTAAATCATGAAAGCGAGTAAGATCCAAACCATTCGGATGCCACCTCACCATGGAAGTTTCTCCTTCTAGAAGATTCGAGAAAACGCTCATTTTTCCCACGTGTAAGCATTCTCGCACCCCGCCTATAGAGTAGCCTGCGAACAGTTCACACCCTAGCTATGGTGCAACCTATGAGAATCAAGCATTCTCGCACCCTAATACATAGGCAGTCTGTGAACTTCCCTTTTTATAGGGTTTTTACACAGGAAAATGCAACTTCTTTTCGCGGGAAAAGTTCTTCTCACTTCCTTCTTCAGGAACTCATGCCACTAACCCCTCTGAAGGCAACATATAGGTTTACATCATTAACGGTCATAGGGATGAAGAAAATAATGTGTAATAGAGAGCCCCCCAAAGTATGAAGTTAGAACAAAGT